>JBBPDI010000029.1:21237299-21266911 GCA_037974545.1 Cucumis variabilis | reverse complement strand
TGGGACGAAAACAATAAACAAGGCAAAGAAGCCCTATCCCATGATATGATATTTACAAGATGGAAACTAAGTATCAGAGTGCTCTATCACGCTATAGCTACAATGATATGGAAAACTAAGCATTTGTGGGGCCCTCATCTTATTAATCTATCCCAATGATAGAAAACTAGGTATCTTACTAATACATTCATCAAAGTAACCTCTGTTCACATGCAATACCCTGGGTTGAGATATATATCTTAGAACATTGTAGGTATAATTTAAAACATGCTAAAATAATTCTTTAACTTAAATACTTCAGAAACTTATCATAAACGCACTTGCTTATAAATATTATCAACAAATTCATCAAGAAATACATGCTTGTAAAAATATTTCTAAACTCATGCTTTGTAAACACTTTCTAAATCAGTATACTTAAATATTCGAACATCAAAGCATACTCGGTAGAGATCATCAATAGGTATCATTCCAATCCCAGATGTGATCATTAAACAATCGTTAAGAATATCCTAAAATATCTTAGGAAAACAAAAGATTACATGCTCGTGAATGGTAATAAAGATTTGATTCTTACTGGATACAGTAATTGTGATTTCCAAACTGATAAAAATGCATAGCTTTTAGTGCAAATTCATAATTACTAGGAAATACACTTTACATAAGTCTCCATATCTTTTTCATCCTATTTGCAGTGTTTTAATTGTAGAATTATAAATAAAAAAAGAAACTAGTGAATTTACAGAGGAGCGTGTGCAAAGCACTATGAGATAAGACCCCATCTGGCAAGTACAATTTCTAGGAAAGTTGCATTCATAGAAGACAAGAATGGTAGTTGGAATTGATGTCACTTGACAAGGCTGCAATCGACGCTGACATGATAAGAAGAATAGAAGTTTTCCATTGAAAGTTGCCTATAAAAGGACTCCTTCCCTATCAATTAAAGTGACCGACTTTGAGAGAGGTTAGATATCTGAATGGATCGACCAAATGGGAAATGAATGGGCCAAACACTAAAGAGTGGCGAAAAGAGCCTTTTCGCCACCTATAAAAGCATTCGTCTTCTTCTTCTTCTTCTATCAATGTGTCAACAATCCTTTTTGCCAACAATCATTTACTGTTCATTTGTCAATGTGTTATTTGTAGTTTATGTTAGTGATAATATGTTGATAAGAAGCTAAGCCTATAAAGCTTATCACATTAGTTGAACAATAATCATCACTTGGCTAGTATATATCACCAACTGCTCGAGAGAGTAAGTAGCAAGAATATGGCTAACGAGCGTAAGGAGGAGCTTGGAGACAAACTCCACCTTGGCGAGATAACTTCCATCACTTATGTCTCGAAAGGAGAAAAAGTGTGGGTAGTTGGCACTGAGAGGTTGTCACGCTTAAAAGAGAAGTGATATAATTCTTGTAAGTAAACGCTTTTAGATAGTTCTAGCTCAATCAAGCTTATTTACTTGCATCTCGAGAGGCGAGCAAGTTTGGCGTTTAAGGCATTGAGAGGTGCTCACCTTAATCATAACCTAGTTGATTGATCTCTATCACACTAAGGTTGTTGCATGACTTAATTGCCTAATAACACGGAGACCTTCCTTCACTCTTTCTTAACACATGTTAGTTCACTATGCATCTCGCCCTCATTCTTATCCACCTCTTACAAAATCTCTAGTGTAGATAGTAGTTTAGCTTAATCATACTTTACATTATTGTATAAATAGTTATTTTACATCCCTTGAATGAAGAGAAAGTCTTAGAACTAAGGTTTGATATCAATTTCCTATTTTCGACCATGGATAACCCAGAAAACCTATTGTTTCGCTTATACTTGGACAAGCAATAGGAACACTTGTACTTAACAAGGACTTAGTAATTATGTGAGGACGAGAGACATAGTGAGCATCTCTCATGAATTGACCATGTCGCACCACATAGACTTAGATATAAGCACACACAACACTATCCACTGAGTCTGAATCTAATATTTTATACGCCATGGTACAATTGGAAATTCAAGAGAACCTTGAAGCCATAAATGGGTAAAACATATTGAACGTGTACCATCTTATTCAAGAAATTGTTGTCACGCCTCACTCAAAATGCCACTTCATGTGACCCAATGAAGGCGTGCCGCCTACTCACTCAACACATGTATTTTTCTACGAGGTAACACGCTGAGTGCCTGTAAGCAGAACAACTTCTTATACCACAAAATTTAAACGTGGAATTGAACTTGAATGAAACAAGAAAACTTCATTGATAAAAAAATCGCAAAGGTACATTTGGTTCTTAGTACAAAAGTCTTTCAAAAGAAATGAAATATAGACTCAAAACAACGATTTGACTTTTCTCGCCTAGTTATTACATGCCATGCAAGATCACAGTGACCACTACCAAAATGATGTGATTAAGGAGGCATGGTAGGCAATCAAGACAACAAGTTCAACTCTGAATGTCCTTCGCTATCTGAAAAATAAAACATTTGAAAGATTTAGACAAAATGCCTTGTGAGTGGGATCTCTTATCAAGCGCTTTAAATAAATCAAGTTTTCTTCATCACCATAAAATCATTTACCAGAACAGGCGTTATAGTAACGTGTAAGTCAATTATTTCAAGTTTATCATGTTGGTATGTGTCACATCCCGCCCCGATCACCTACTTGCTTAGCCCGAGACATGGCATAAAGCCAACTGATATCTTCCACTTCATGAACGATACCAGCTGACCCTTATCTTAACCTATAAAACAATGAACAACAATGGAAGCTAACATTTGATTTATAAACATCACTGAAGAAACTCTTCTTAATTAAAACAACCTTTAGATAAGTTTATACAAAAAAACACGAAACCTTATAACAAATGCAACAACAGATTCCCTAAGTCTAACATTACAAAGACTTATAACAAATGCAACAACAACAAAACACGTACAATAATACATTAAACTCTTCAGAAGACAGATAGCAGTGATTCAAGCTCCAAGGATACGGTCTCTACCTGAAAAGTGGAAAACATTTTGGAAAGCATGAGTTAAACGAGCCTAGTGAGTAGTAGTTTTCTAAATACTTTTATAAATCTTTGTAAGAGTAAAATGTAAAATCTTTTAAGAAGTAAACAGTAAATCATAAAGTGAAAGCTTAAAAACTTAAAACAAATAGAAATAATACATAAATCCTTATTTTTCCTGCTCAAAAGTCAATTATCACTGATCTTGCCCCGTTACTAGTAATTTAATCCTACCTCGTACGAATAAGTTACTCTTGCCCCGTTATAAGTAAATTTTAAGCCTTCCTCATGATGAGTAATTTTATTTCTGTCTTTTACGAGTAAATTTTAAGCCTGCCTCGTAACGAGTCATTTCTTAGATAACTTGGTTTCAATAAAACATTTTTAAACCATAAACCTTAAATCCTTTTTATAATAAGAAATCCTTAACTTACTCTCAATAATCCTTAAACATAACCTCAATAATAGTAATCTTGCATAAACTTTACACAATAACAAGCTTGAAAATAATTTATAAATAGCTTAAACATTTAACATAAATCATTCGTGAATCAAGGATTAAAACATGATTATATTACTTTAATAAAATCATTTTTCACTCACAGATACAAGCCTAAATCTTTGACTTATAAATTTTTCCGATCTCCTCTTGTTCTGAAAATATGATAAAATTATCCAATTAATTTTTCTTGACCATGAAAACATCAAAAATATGCTTAAAATTTCCAAAATTATCCAAAAAAAAAAACCAAAATCATATCATGACACTGTTGGCATGCATGGGTAGGGCGACAGAGCCTTAGTCGCGCATTGGGCTACTTACGTGCTAACCTCTTAAGAGGTTTTTTGCACGCGCTGGACATGCATGCGTGCTAACCTCACACGTAAGAATGTTGTGCGCCTCACTTGGTTGCGTGCTTGGTGTCTAGTGTAGCCCTCCTCGTATTCTGCCTCGGCCACGCACACCTTGTGCACAAGCTGTGCGTCTAACACCAACCACCATGCACAGCCTTTCTGTTCTCAGAACACCTTCTCATCTCACCTAGCATACATGACACTGACCTATTGTCCAATACTTTAATTTTCGTCCAAAATACATGACCCAACTTTAAAAAATCATAACTTAAAAGAGATAACTCTTTTGATAAAACTTCTTTCTACAAAGTTGCTTTAAATTGTCTTTAATTTCTTATCGCAAAGTTTTAAAAAAAAATTCAAGAAACGAGTCATGTAGCCTTCTGAGAGTGAGCCTTTCTCAAATTCTCCTAGAAAATGACCTTCTCGTCTAATCTTGATCCAAACACCTACCTCCTTGAATCTAAATTGAATAACAACCCCTCCCACAAACTAAACTCAATTTCTGAATTTTTAAGACCAATTTGAGTGATATTGCACGAGTGTATTGTGAGAAAGACCTTACTGAAGTTGCCTATTTATAGAAGTCCTTGCATGTAAATAACTTGACAACTTAACCTTGCCTAATCCACCCTTAAGACTCCTCAAACTTCTCCTCCACCTCAAAATACATGTTAATATGACTAAGGCACTTGAATCATTCCTTAAACCATTTGCTATAAGCATGTCACATTATGTCCTAACCACAAGGCTAACCTCTATAGCTTCTCGCATAGCCCTTCACACCCATGCTCTTCTCGCCTAGCATACTTTCTTGCCCAACTAACCTCTCAACACATAGTCCTTGGCCATCTAACTTGCTTCTCAACGCATAGCCTTGTGTGAAATCTTGTCGCCTAATGACAAGCTTCAAAACGTATGCTAACCTTTAATCCTTCCTCGTGTAGTCATGTTCCTTGCCCATGGTATTCTCGTGTAACTTCTCAAAGACAGCCTTTCAAGCCCACAATAATTTCTCAAGCTTTTTTCTTGCCTAACATCCTCCAACTTAGCAAACTATCCAAAACGCTTAACACAAGAACAATAGCCTCCAAATGCCTAGTTCAAAGCCTTGGTTGGCATTCTTAAATGCCTACTAACCTCTTTAGAGGTTATTTTCCTTTCTTTGACCGCCTAAACAACCCTAACATAACCTCTAAATGCCCAAACAACCCTTGATACTTAGCCAAATCTTCCTCTTCTTCTACGAACCGTAACACCCTTTCTTTTGCACTTTTTAATCTTAACTTCATTCAACTCACAATCTTCCAACTACTTTAAAAGACTTAGATTTTCTTCCAAGGTTCGGGGTTTATAGTATGTCTTTCGCATACTAGATGTTTATTTTGTAGATTCATCTTGCATATCCAATTATGTTTTATGTACCCTCTCCTTGGCTCAAGCATTTATCACGTTCTTTTGCCAAGTTATAACCATGTAGAGAAATCTCAACGTGATGGCATGTACCATTAATTCTCTCGTGCATAATACGTTTTCCAATGCCATATCACACAACAAATAAATGAGCATCTCATACCATGAATATGACATTTTATTCTAGATCATACAGTATGAATAGGACATTTTATTCTAGAGCAAGAATAGAGCATCTTTTCCTAGATCGCACCGCAAGGATAAGACATTATATCTCATAGGGTACATAAATAGTCTCATTTTAACTTTTTAACATCACATAAGCATTTCCATCTTCCAAATGATGCCAACATCTTAATAACATTGGTCACATATCACATGTTACGACATACTTACCATATAAGGTCCAAAGAAATTGGGTTTTAATAATCATTTCTTTTTGTTGGAAGTTCACACACTATTCCACACAAGTAGTTTATTTCCTCATTCTAGTTTTTCAGTTCATTCACATATCACACATTTAAAAATTTGAAAGCAAGAGGAACTTCACGTCATCATGGTTTTTATAGAATAGATTTAAGGATTTAAACACATTTGAAAAAATATTTTTAATAAGAACCACTCATAGTAACCGTCAACTAACTCCTAGCCTAGCTTCCTCGGCCAAAAGTCTCCCTTGAGCTCGTTCCTTGTCTTGAATCCTTGGATACTTTCCATTTCCTTCTTAACAAATTTAGGGAATAGCAACTTCAAATGGCCCGAATTCCACCATTTATAGGTCTCTTCAGTGAGTTTTTCTAGGCTCGAATGATTTCTCTTATCGATGACGAGAACTGGTACAATCTCAAAACACCACGTGCCTCTGTCATTCCCTTATCCTAAATTTGAACTGAGACGTTGGGTCCAATTAGTCATCGACCTACTGACATCTAGGTAACATCATTGTGTCTAGATAAAGTAGCTTTACTTGCCTATTTGTTTGCTGCATAACTCTCTTCGCACAGAGGTCTGTTCATCACATAATCCTTTCACAAAACGTATTTTATGAACCCAAGTATCTTCGCGCATTATCCTTATAGCAGGGCCTTCATCGCGATGGTAGTATGTGATAAGGATCTTATAATTGTACATCACAGTGCCTTTATAGTAACCTAGATATCTTCTGAGCATAATATTGTTGATCATTTTACAAAGGCCCTTACGGTTAAAGTGTTTGAGGGTCACTGATAACTTGTATAAATACAAGTAATTATGGTCTCTTAGATAGAGCAATGGAACCAAGACACATGATAATATGTCAAAACATGTAGCTTTCATTGCAAATTCATAAATATTAGAGAATACAACTTGCACAAGTCTCCATGCCTGTTTTACAGTGTTTTATCGCAGGATTAAAGTGAATAAAAGGTATAGTGAATCGCAGAGGAGCACGTGCAAGGGTTATACGATAGTAACCTTGTCTGGCAAATAAAATCCTTTGGTGAGGAACTATATCATCACACAATGAAGATTTACTAGCAGACAAGAATGTATTTAGAGTTGATGTGACTTGACAAAGGCTACAAACGATGCTAACATGATAAAAAAAATGGAAGCTTTCTACCGAAAGTTGCCTATAAAAGAACTCCATCTCTGCCAAGAAAAAAGGTATCTAAATGGGCCAAATCCCAGAGAGTCGGTGGAAAGGAATAACATTTCTGTAGTTTGTAAAAGTTTCTTCTTCTTCTCTAGTCAGTCTTGTAAGTGAGAGCTTAAGGAGGGATTAGAGAAGCTTTACCATTTGTTTATTTCATTGTAATGTATATGGTTCATATTGTACAGTGGCCTAAGGTCTACATTCTTTTATACATTGCTACCCACTTTCAATATATCATTTCTCTATTGTTCATCTGTCAAAGCATTATAGGTAGTTTAGGTAAGTGATAAGTTCTTGATAAGTAGTGTAACTTATAAGATCTATCACATTAGCTGAGCTATAATCCATCGCATGGCCACCACTTTCCATCCACTACTTGAGAGAGTAAGTAGTAAGGACATGGCTAACGCGCGCAAGAAGGAGTTTGAGACAAACTTCACCTTGGCGAGTTAACTTTCATCAATTGTGTCCCGAAAGAAGAACAAGTGTGAGTACTTGGCATCGAGAGGCTATCACCCTTGAAAGAGAAGTACTATAAGTCTTATAAACAACCATTGCTAGATAGCTACCACTTTATGACGCTTAGTCATTTGCATCCAAAGAGGCGAGCAACGGTGGCGTTTAAGACATTGAGAGGGGTTCGCCTTAATCAGAAGCTAATTAATTTATGTCTATCGTGTCATGACTTATCATGTAATTTAATCACTTATAATGCGGAGACCTTCCTTCATATTTCCTCCACAGAAGTTAGTTCATTTCTCCATCTTCTCGCCATGCTTACCACCTTGTACAGAATCTCTAGTGTAGATAGTAGATTTAGCTTAAACACACATATACTTATACACTATATAGTTATTAAATACCGCCTAGATGAAGAAGTAGACATTATAACTATGAATTGATATCAATTCTCTATGTTTGACCTTGGCTTATCCTAAAAACCTATTGTTTCGCTTACACTTGGACAAGCAATAGAAAAACTTGTACTCAATGAGGATTTAGTAACTACGCAAGGATCTAGAGACATAGTGCATTTCTCACACAGTGACCATGACTCGCCACATAGAAGGCTTGCGATATTATTTTAACTTATATATTTAATCGTGCAATCCTAAGATTATAACTGAAACTAGAACACTGAATTCCATGAGACTAAATCTGAATCCTTTCACCTACAGAGCTTAGGCCAATGATGTTTGTAAGCTACGACAAGTGGGAGATTTATTGGGTATTTGCCTTAGTTTATTGAATTCATATGTTTATTATACTCATATGGATGATTCTCAAATAATTAAATTCAACTTTGTTCTATCCCACTTAAGGGTGAGCATAGTGGGCCAAAAAATCAAAATAAACAACAAAAAATGATCAAATCAAAGTTGGTCGGATAAATGATGTAGGCAATCAATTTTTGGTTCGTGAAAATTAAAAACTGAATTAATTTAGGTCAAAGAAGAAGCTATGTTTGATCAGTCTTGTAAACTGACTCAATCGAGCCTTGTATTTTTTTATAAATAATATATATATATATGTAAAGTCTAACTTTTTAGGGTTTTTTTTATTTTCCTCATCCTCTCACACTCAGAGATCTCACATGCAGACCCATCCAATTGAACCCTTCCTTGTGAGTTGCGGCTGGTATTTTCCTCACACTCCTAGATTTTGTCTACTGACACTTCGCTTGTCGTTTGATGACCGTTTGTGTGTCGTTTGCAAATTTGTTGTTCCATCTAGATTTGTTGTTTGTCTGTCATCCGATGACCATAAAATTTGCTGGTCAGTTATTTTCTCTTTTCTTTGTTTGTTTCCCTCCAATTGATGATAACTTTAAGGGATGTTAAACTCTTCACTAAATACCATTACAAAACGAGTTGAGGTACTGCAGCTAGGGGTAAAATCAGGTTGGGTTGGGACATTCTCAACCCAACCCATATTTTTGAGTTATTTGGGTTAGCAACCCAAATAACCCGAATTTAGTTTTTAACCCAACCCAACCCAACCCGTAAAATATGGGTTGGATTGGGTTGGGTTGTCGGGTTGGATTTGAGATTCTAGATGGACGGAATGAATATCTCAGATTTGAGATGTGAAGGTTGAGATCGAAGATGAGTGAAAGCTACTGGTCGGTCTTGTCGTCTTGGGTTCAAACAGAATGGATGTCTCAGATCAAAGACGGACGAAAAAAGAGACGTTGGAGACTTAAGATTAAGGAGAAGGAGATGTCATGAGATGATGGAGAAGGAGACGACGGTGAGACGAAGGAGAAGGAGATGTCGGAGAGTTAAGACAAAGGAGGAGACACCAAAGACTTGAGTTGAGATGAAGGAGAAAATGCTAAAAGAGAAGATGCACGAGGGAGAGGTGGAGGCGAAAGTCGGAAGGCAAAGAGTCAGAGATGATGAGAAGTAAGGGTGCAGGCACAGAGAGTGGGATGGGATGGAACGCACGTAATTTTCAAATATTAACCTAATTTCTTTTTTATTAAATAATATATATATAGATATAAATTAATTTTTTTAACCCAACCCAACCCAACCCATATTTTATCCTAACCCAACCCAACCCTTGTTATATGAGTTGGGTAGTCTGGATTATTCGAGTTCAACCCATATTCTTACACCCGTAACTGTAGCTTTGCTTTGAGAACTTTGAAAATAGACTTAATAGTGATAGCCCAACTAAATAAATATCATTACGAGTTGTTTCCTCCCATAAACCAACAATATTCATTATTCATGGTCTCACCCACTTTCATGTTTATACGAGGTAGGTATCTTTTGTGGTTCTGTAGCTTTGTATTTTTGTTGGCCATGGTGAAAAGGGCCAATTGAAATGAGTTGAGGTGTATAGACAAGGTTATTCATCTTGCGACGTAATTTTGAAACTTGATACATGAAACATTTTGGATTGATTGGAGGTGTTATATGTACTTAGTTTTAATTTTTTAGATTCATACATGAACACATACTAGATGAAACCTTCAGGGGCCTTTAATTTTTTCCTTGCAATTTCTTTGTATTTGTTCATCCTAGGATATTCAATAGTTTTAATTATTCGTACTTAGTTTCTTTTGTAAAATTGTTATCATTCAAAAGTGCTAAAATGTCTTATATACAATTATGTTTTAAAAAAATATGTTTTAGTAAACCTGGTCATTAGAATTCTGAATCTCTAATCAATGTTGCTTTGCATCTTAAGCAGTTGAATCAAATGGATTCAACGAATATAGAGTTTGATGGGAGTAAATTTTCAAAAATTGAACAGGACGAAGATATGAATGCCAAGAGTAAAACCATTAATGTTAATTCAGATGGGTTATAAGATGTTCTAAATCCCCTAAAAAGAAGGAAGAATGTCAAACAATCCATGGTTTGGAACCACATTAAGAGACTTAAAGGTGATCCTAATGACCCTTGTGCTAAATGTAAATACCGTGGAGTTGCTTATGCATGTCATTCTAAACGTAATGTACTGGAACTATGAAGCATCATTTGGAAAATTACAAAAATTACCCTTAGCTCTCAAACCTAAAGACAAAGTTAGGGATAATTCTTCACAACTTGTAATTGAGTCATTCAGTTTAGAGGGTTGTGAGGAAGCTTTCGTTGAAATGATAATAGTAAATGAATTTCCCTTTAAGTTTGTGAAGGGTAAGGGGTTTAAGAAATTTGTGGATAAATTAATATGTGAAAATCAAACTAGATTTGTTGTTTCCTCTCGAGTTACTGTAGCTAGAGATGTGCTTAAGTTGTATGTTAATTAGAAGAAACGTTTGAGAGACATGTTTGTAAAAAATAAGTATAAAGTGTTTCTCACCACTAATTGCTGAACATCGAAACAAGATATAAATTACATGGTCCTAACTGCCCATTTCATTGATCCTGATTGAAAATTACCTAAGAGAATACTTCATTTTTTTCCAATTGAGAATCATAAAGGTGATACTATAGGTAAAACTATTGAAAAGAATTTGAAGCATTGGAGCATTGAGAGGATATTGACTTTGACGGTTGAATATGCAAGTTCAAATGACACTGTTGTTATTTATCTTTTAAAGAGATTCAATAAGAGATTATTGTTTGGTAGGGAATTTCTCCATTTTTATTGTTGTGCCCATATATTGAATCTTATAGCAATTGATGCTTTTAAGGAATATAATGATTGTATTAATAGGATTCGATATGCTATAAAATTTATAAGGTTTTCTCCTACGTGTTTTTTGAAATTTAAAAAGTGCATTGAAATTGAAAAAATAGCTTGTAAGAGTTATGTGTCTCCTGATGTTCCCATAAGATGGAACTCCATATATATGATGCTTGAAGCTGCTATTAAGTTTGAAAAAGCTTTTGATAGATTAGAAGATGAAGATGCCTCTTATAGAAATGATATGTCACCAAATAAAGAAGACTGGACAAATGCTAGGATGTTAATACAGTTTTTAAAAGTCTTTTATGATGTGACATTGAAGATTTTGGGCTCATTACTACTTCGAACTTGGTTTTCCATAAGCTTACAGTCATTCAAAATTGTATACGTCTGAATGTAGGTAGTGAAAATGCATTGTTAGTTGGAATGACTAATAACATGAAGGAAAAATTTTAGAAATATTGGTGGAACAATAAAAAGAATAATTTGTCATTATATATTGCTATTGTGTTGGATCCTTGAAAGAATTTAAGATTTGTATATTTTTGTTTGAAAACCTTTTTTGATCCCGAGATTGCTGAATCCATAGGAAATGTAGTGGAACAAACCTGTTTCAGGCTTGGATGCTAATATTGATTTTTTTTATCCAAATGAAAATGTGGGTTGATTTTGTCTACGACACGATTGTTGAGGAATTTGAAGGTGATGCCACTGCTACACCTTTCGAACAGGGGTCATCGGATATTGATATCTATTTGTTGAAAGCCAATTTTAGGACCAAAGGTGAGTTTGACATACTATAGTGGTGGAAGATGACTAGTGATCGATTTAAGGTTCTTAGTCGTATGGCTAGAGATATTTTAGCTATTCTAGTTTCCACTGTAGCATTCGACTCGAATTTTAGTACTCGAGGACGTGTTGTTGATTCATCACACTGGTCATTGACTCCTAAAATAGTGGAGGCCTTCTTATGTATTCAAAATCTGCTAAATTCTAATTCAATAGATCTTCAAGTTCAACATGAATTGGAAGAGGCTTCAAATTTTGAAGAAGGTATTATTCAAGTTTTTTAATGATGTGCCTTTTGTAGTTGTAATGTGTAACTTTAGTGAATTTTTAAATTATTTACTAAATTCTTGATTTTGATTATATAGGATTCCAGGTGGTTATGGATAATGAAAAGGAGCATGAAGCCCTTTTAGATTTTTATAGTTGTCAATTACTGACTAGGCGATTATTTACTAATTCTGATCCCTGACTTGTAATGTTTCGATCGATTATAAATTATCATAGTGTTTGATACTTTGGTTTTATTTGTGACTCTTAATAGTAATATGGTGAAGTAATTTGAACTTGGTTGTATGTGTAACTCTTAATTATATTTGTGATTTTATTTTTTTACTCACAAATATATGCTTTTAAAACAATGTAGACTTTTCTTAACTATGCAATTCTTAATTTTTAAAATCATTCATCAAAGAAAATTTTGCTCCAACAAAAAAACCATAATCCATATATTTGTTTGGTAAATATATATTGATATTAATTTTAAAGAGGATTTAAAGATGAATATTAATAATTTATTAAGATATAATAGAAATTGTTTAATGAATGATTTAAAGTTTAAAGATGAATAATATGTTATTAAATAGGATTTAAATATGAACAATATGTTATTAAGATATTAATTTGGGATGAAGGATTGATGAAGGTGTTAAAGAGTTAACAAAGTGTAAGAAAAGGAAAGGGAAAAGAGAGAGAGAGGAAAGGAGAAGAAGAAGAAATAAATAAATAAAGAGTAGAAAAATGAAAGGAAAAATTAAATACATTTATTTAAAAAAACAACATGAAAATTGACCAAAATCGACCGATTGACTGAAAGTTGGTTCGATCGATTTTGTTGAGAACGACGACCAAAGTTGGTCAGCTATTTCTATATCAAATTTTCGTCGATCGTGGTCGGTTTGATCGAAAAACCAACTCCGACCATCGTTGATCACCCCTAATCCCACTAAGAGTTTTAGTTCAGGTAAGAGTTTGTTGGAATTTATGTCCTAAAACGCATAGTTTGTAAATTTCATTCAATAATGTGATTATCAAATTATTTATTGGTGACATAAAATACTGTAATCTTGAATCCAATAAACTAAAATTACGAGGCTATCTTCTAGACTTAAACTTTATGTAGAGACATAAATGTGGATCAAGTTCGAGCTCATAGCCTAAACGGTCTATAATATATGAATAATGTTGGGCTCCTTATTCTGGAAACACTATGGATGTGGCCTACTTTGTAGTTATTACAAACGATATGAATCTGAATCATTTATGTAAAGACATGAAAGTAGGGGTATCATATGTAAAGAGTTTGTATAAGACTAGACCACTAAATAGTCAGTTTTACATTATAACATCGTTGGCGTTTTAAAACTGACTACTTCTTTTAATTTGATGGCATAGGCAACTTAACCTTAACCTTGAGCTAATTATGAACTCCTATTCACACGAGATTATCCTTAGATCTGCATAGGTGAGGGCAGCTCATCAGCGTTGGTCTAATATGTCTCATATTTTAGGGATAAAATCAAATGGATAGTTGGGGACATATGGTGCAAGATGGAATTCACTCTTGACCTCATTAGAGTCAGTAGATAGGTTGTTCCCTTACGCACTAAATCCAGGTCTCGAACATAAACCCCACCCTCTCATTGCTTTGAGAGGATTTGGTTTATAGGTTGGATCTTAAACCAGTTGTTCATTAGAAGATCAATGGTACTTAAGGAACAAGAAGTAATCTCATGGGTAAAACGGTAAATTGATCTAGTTGAGTTTACAAACAACCTGTGAAGGGGTTAACTTATTAATTATAGTTATATTAAGTGGACATAAATATATCTATAATGAGGTGATATTAGGTGGACATAAATATATCTATAATGATGTGAGTGCAATTACGAGACTTTAGTGGAATGACCCATTAGTTAAAGGTTGATAAGTTTGGTCTAAAAGAGTTTAGCCAGCTAATCCAAGATCGTTGGAACCCATGATCTATAGGTCCACTAAGTCCCTCCACTAGCTCATTATGGTAGTAAAATTTAGAACAGGGTGATTGAAAAAATTCAAAATAGTTTGAAATAATTTCGTTCAAATATTTGATATTATTAACGAGTTTTTGAGAAATAAAAGATATTTAAAAAAAATTTAAATATCGAAAAAAATCGAATAGATATTTAAATTGATCTAATTGAATTGATCTGGATTTGATTTAACGACGCAATAAACACCCTTACCTTGACCAGCACTACTAGAAATTTGGGTTTTAACGACACAAAATTTGTGTCATAAAGAGTTCTAGCGACACAATTTTTGTGTCAAGCCCCTATCAAGAAAGGCTATTTAATGACACTTCATAAAAAGTGTCATTAAATATGCTTAGATGACACCAAGATTGTGTCATTAATACCCTTACCCTCACGCAATAAATATGTCACTGCTATGTATAACTCGACATAAATATATTGTCATTAAGACTCTTACATTGATGTTTTAAATCTGTCATTGTTTTCTATATTTTGACACCAAGATATTGTCATTAATACCCTTACATTGACGCTTTAAATGTGTCACCTTTATTTATAACTCGACACCAATTAAGGCTTATATGTCAACACTTAATTGGCGTTATTATTTTTCAATTCACAACACATATTTTTCGTCATATATTCTCATGTAAAAAAAAAATTAAATACATGACTCAACATTACCCACATATGTTTGGAAAGATTTTTATATTGATAATAAAAAATGTAAATTACATTTTCGATAAAGGTTTTACAATAATAAAAAAAACTAATTTAATTGTAATACATTTATGTGTGACCTACTCTAATCAAACTAACGTATAAATGGACTTGATTGATCTTATAGTCCACAGATTCTATAAATACTTGCAAAGTTGAAAAAAAGAAACCATAATCAAACATTCATTAAGTATATGCCAAGAAAATTTCACGTTAATAAGCAGACAATTGAAATTTTGGTCATAAGCGAAGGTAAAAATAACTCATAAATGGACTTGATCGATCTCATGGTCTACAGATTCTTCAACTACTTGAAAATTTGGTGAGCTCCTTCAAACGACAAACGAAGAGCTTTTAAGAGAGAGAGAAAGTCATGAAGAGCGTTTGTGAGAGAGAAAGACAGTGGCAATATGGGATGAAGGGCTTTTTCAGTCGTGGTTCGTAAGAGGGATAAAAGCGTCGAATTATTTTTTTAAATCAGAAAGCGTATGAATGAAGGAAAACATTGACTTTTTTTTTTAGGATAATTTTTAATGACACATAATTTATGTCGTTAATTAACGATGTGAAAATTTTGTTAAGAAAACTTAAATTTGTGTCAAGATAATTGTGTCACGAAATATTTTGTATTTTTATTTTTAACGACACATTTTATTCCCTCCCACTCCTTTTTCTTGATTTCAAGTTTCATTAAAACTCATATTTCTAAATAAGTTTATTCGACGACAGTGGCTAGATTGGTGGGTTCAACGGCAAATGCTTATTGTAGTGGCAACAATGGCAATGTCAGTGTGGAATCGACGATCGAGAGTGGTAGAATATTGGAAGGAAAGGGTTCTTCACAACAACGCGGTAGCCTACTTCGTTCGATGGAAATTGTTTTTGAGTTTTTGGTAGAGAGAGAGAGAACAAAATTTGTGTTAAGGCTTTGTTTGACGACATCGTTTGTGCTTGAAAGAAAATTTGAGATTTTTATTTAGTTTGAATTGCGTGAGAGAGGGAAATTAAAATAATTTAAAACTTGCGGTTTTTTCATTTGAAAATTGTTTTAATGACACAAAAAATTTGTCATTAATTAACAATGCAAAAAATTGTGTCAAAACAAATGAAATTGTGTCAATATAATTGTGTCAAAAAATAATCCTTATTTTTATTTTCAATGACATGATTTACCTCACCCCACCCCATTTTTTTCAATGACATAATATCTTGATTAGTAATGTCATTAAAACTCATTTTTCTACTTGTGTATAACACAAAAAATATATTCAACAACCATATCACTCTTGCAAACATTTGCACACACCATATCTCATTGACATAAATAGACATAAGCGGTATAATTATGAACTAGCAAGTCAATAGTGCAGAACAAATGCAACAAATTTAGTAATTTCCTTGATCTCAACTTGGGAAGATAATATCACAAGTTCTTTTGTGCACCTTAGTTGCGTTTAGTATTCCATACCCAACTGCTATAACTTTTTATATATGTATATTTTCTCTATTGACCATACACACCTACAAATTTGACTTGCAATTTTATTTACTATATCTACCTCAGAACTGCAAAATGTCATTAAACTTAACACTACAAGAAATCAGAGTTCTCCCGACGTACAAAAAGGTATTGAGAAAAGGAACGTTGAAAAATGGAGCTTCTTCTGACGTAGAAATTCATACGTCAGTAGAGTGCATTTATCTCGACATTGCCCTATAAATGTCAGGAAAATGTGGCCATCCCCGATGTGGCCTAACCACACGTCAGGACTGCCATCACCACTAACAATGTTTCAAGTACAACGTCTAGATAGGTGAAAGAATTAAATATATATTTACTTTTCTTCGACATGTAGTCAGTGATGTCGAGAAAATGGATCCCCATTCCTGATGCCAAAGTAATACGTCGATATATTGGGGATTTACTACCGATGTAGGAATGATTATGTCAAGAATGGAAGGTTCTCTCGACGTTTTTGTTATGCATCGAGAGTTTCCCTTTAAATAACCATCTTCCAATTCTGTAAATCACAGAATCGAAAGAGAAGAAGGAAAATGAGAGAGATACCGAGAAGAAGAGAGTTTGTCGTCGTCCTGTTGCCACCATTCACCATCGTCATCTGTCACCAGTCCTACTAATTCTGGTAATGTCACACCCGAAGTAATAGGAATAGGATGCGAGTTTGTTACAACCTTGAAATTTTCTTATCATAAAATATTATTTTCAACTTCTTTTAAACAATTAACACTCATAACCCAACGAAGGACAAAGAAACGGTAAGCAAAGTAAATACAAACCAAAACATAATCTTTATTAATAACAAGCATTTCATACATTATTACAATACTTTGACCAAATAACCACGACTTAACCATTTCTAAAATGCATTGAATCACCTCATCGCTAATCCTTCAATATTCTTCTCTACTTGGCTTAAATGCCCAATCCTAGAAGATAGATTTTTAAAATGTAAGTCTAATAGTGAGGTTTTATGAAAACCTTTTGCAATACCTTTTCATAAATATCATTTTGCATAAAAAACTTCAAATCCTTTCATTTCGCATAAATCTTTCTTTATGCTTGAAAGAAACACATTTATAACATATCAATTTCATATAAACACACGTTAACTAACAATCATTCCTTTCACCAAGAAACTTGAATCGTTCTCTACGCTTGGTCTCATTATCTCGAGTTTGACTACTGTATCAATAGCATCTGAGAACATATAGATTCGTCCTTGTTGTTCAGGTCGCTAAGCTTTCTACGCTTCTTTCAACGCATAAGCCAACTTCTTATCATCATGTAGTTCATACATCCCTTGGTGGCCTTGACTCTTTATGTGCACATAAAAGTTAGCATCATCTCAAGGAATCAACTAATGGTTTGAAAACCATTTTATAGCATGGATATCATAATCATCAAATCAAGCTTTTAACATTTTAACTCATGCTTGAAAATATTTCATACAAATCTCTTTTTGTAACACTTTCTTATCTGAAATCATTTTTCAAAATAGTAAAGCGGAACCACAAAACTTTTAGAAAGAAACTCTTCTTGTGTGGCTAAATCAATAACACTTCAACATCTCAAAAAAACTCTTATCATCCCCTCCTTAATTACCTAACTACTCTTATTTATAGAGTCTTTAAACTAACTTAGTCATGCATAAACTTTTCTCAGTTTGAAAGCTCATTCTTAAAAATTTACTTGTGTAAATTAATATTCAACCTAGCAATGTCTAAATTCTTAATCTTACATGTTAACCCCTGTCAAATCAGATTTGACATTTTCGTCATTAGACCTTGCTTCCTACCTAACCTAAACCTCGAATAACTTCAACCACTTAATCATTTCTCACGAATATCCTTACCGCGTGGTTATATTTTTACTATAAGAAATCTTCCATGTGAACTAATCAACTTTTACTTCTTAACTTACGTGAAAACTTTTTCTCTTCTTACCGCACAACTTCTTTCGTGAACTACCCACTTAATCACAAAACGTATACTTTAACCATAAAAGATTTTATCACTTAAATCTTTCTGTAGATTTATTCAAACGCCAATTTCTTAATACATAGTCGAATTTACTTCCTTATCCAAATTAGAAATGAGTCTCATATTAGGAGACATTTACGGTCAATATGTCCACAAGTTCAAAATGCTGGGAATTTAACAAAAGACACCAACGAGCATTTTCTGAATGGTTCAGAAATCAGGTATACCTAGAGCTTGATGTCTATGAAGCAATAACTTTTGAATGAGAATTTTTTATATGATCATTGACATATGGCTTTCAGGTTATTGAAATGTGTGAGAGAGAAAACATTTCCATTGATTTCTTTATACTTGCAATGAGACTAGCACCTAACATCGATCTTATAGTGGATGCATTTTCGGTGGAGTGAGATTTCAAACGATAGATGTGATTCCTAACGCATTGCATAAAATAGTGGAGGAATGGTAGTCAGTGAAAGAAGTGCTAGTGGAAGTGGAAGCGGAGACAATAATAATTTCTATAGTGTTCTGGATGAAGTGTTGGACGTTTAGTATCTGATAAGTCCACATGTTTGGATATTTAAGTGTGGGTGGTTTGACATAAACAACAATAAAAGCCATATGACACATCTAGAATTAGAGTACAAATCAAGCAACACGTTCCATTTTTGGTTCGTAGAGGAACTAATCATTCTTGCAACGTAGGGACCCAAAGTATTTTATATAGAGAACCCAAAAAATGGTACAATTTGAGGGTTGTTCAAGTGGTCCAGAATAAATGTATGTGGGACGTGCCCAAAGTTGATGATGTTGAGAATGAGCAACTAAATGTAGTGGAAATTGTTGTTGGACGTCATATTGATGAGACAGTTGAGAATGACACTCTATTCAGACCCAAGGTTGATCCTGTAGTGGTTGAAACGTTGATTCATTCTAGCGATGTCCCATCAAAGTGAATCAAGCGATTACGCATGATAATGAAGAATCACGTACTCACATATTTTATTATTTTACGCATTCAATTTTATGTACTCGTATTTGTTTAATTATGTTTGGGTTCTATGTCAATTGGTACTATGTCATCATTCCTGGTGACTTTCAATGACACAGATGCTCTTTTTCTCGAGTTCAGTGATGAGTTGAACAACGTAGGACCAACGACTTCCTTGGTGGGCGACACTTCGGGTGGGAAAACAATTACATTTAGTCATAAATTGTTTCTAATATGACTTGTTTCTACAGTAGAAGTGTCTCAACCCTATCTGACTCCCAAGAGACATCAACAGTATTGAAACACTAATTAGAGAGGTACGTTCATAGGCATGGTAGAATTCCAATTACCATAGCCTCAGGAGCGGAGAAGTCAATATTCCACATGTTGTACGATTCAACAATACCATTGGCATGTGTGTGAGAAATGCATTTCTAGTCCTTTACCTTAAGTGGGCTGATGTAGGGGAAGAATACATTGAGGTGGTCAAGGGAGCTCTACAGGTAAATTTAGCAGTGACCTAGTATAGGTACGTGCTAGCCCATCGCACATATTGGTGGAATGTCTAAAAGATTGACACTTCCTGTGTGATCGCTATATGAGTCGTGCATTTCAGATGAGGTCTATATATTGCAATGATATGTTATTTCATTTACTTTTTTGTATGCGTGTATAATTTTAACAATATTTCCATGTATGAGCAATCACAGACAAACAAGGCTACCATACAAAACCAACCTTACAATAATTGTAATGGATCGAAGTCATTTCTACAACGATAGCATGACCTCTCTGATGAACGAAGTTTGCCAGTCGATCATCTTGAGTTATTAAAGAAAATGCACGCTTGGAGTGGACAATTCATTTCGCAGGCGGCTGCGGGTGTGCATGTAAGTTCAACTTGATGTTGTCTTATTTTGAACTTATACTTATGCCTTCATAACTTAATTGCATAAAATTTAATTTGTTGCAGAGTCAAATGCTGGAACTTCAGTCCCAGCCCATCCGAAAGGGTTCTCAACCACTCTCTAAGGACGATATTTGCGAGACCATTTTAGGTAGACATCCAGGCTACTCAAAAGGTCTTGGTTGGGGATCCAACCTAAGTCCCACAAGAGTTGTTCTAGAAGTTCTGTGACTACATGTTTGCATTGTAAGGAGGTCGAACAAGCTAATGCAGTCCTAATTGAGTAGCAAAGACTTGAGCAGAGAAGAATATCTAAGTTGCAGGCCCAAGAAAGGGAACAAAGAAATGAAGAAGATGATTGAAGAAATGACTCAGACACAGAGAGGATCGTGAGTCGTGCACTTATGATACGTATTTTTTAAATTTACCGTTGTTTACTTAGCATTATCAGTGATATAATATATATATATACATATAAGCTCAATTTTGTGTCATTGTAGGTGTGGACTTGTAGAATTATGGTGTTTGCGACCATATGTTAATTTTTTTTCAAACATTCCAAATTTTTAGACAATGTAACGTTTGCTTAATTAGAATAAATTTAATTTTGATTTAGTACATCATATAATTATTTTATAATTTGGTTGTTCAGTTTTTATAAATTTTATTCAATTTAAGTTGAATTGGAATCGAACAGAATATTGCACAATTGAAATAAGAAATTCAAAAAAAAAAAATATATGTAACTTGAATAACTCCCGACACAAATAGTCCATCAGAAAATAGCAGCTTCCCTAACGTAATCTTTGTCACGTCAGTGACATTTTTCAGGACGTAACATTAGGAGAAGATTTCTTCTGACACCTATGGTTATGCTGGTAGAACCCTACGTTTGATGTCATACTCTGATGTCGAGAGTGAATATGTTTCCACAATGTGATTATGTTGTTGGCATAATGGACATCGGGGGAAGGGCTTTCACATGGATTTCTCGACATTCATCTCGACGTGCAGGAGTACGTCGGCAGACCTGTTGCCAATGCAATTCTTCACCTTCACCGACGTCATCTTGCATTGGAAAAACTCTGACTTATTGTAGTGTAATGTTAAGTGCATGCTGAAAATTAAATAGTAATATTCAATTTCAAAAGTTGATCAATGAGTATATAATATTATGATTTTAATACAAATGATATAACTAAAATTTCTTTTAACATTTAGTCACCTAATAGTTTTATAACTTTCTCTCCAATCCTAAATTGATCATGCTAACACGAGTCTCTTGGAACAACCAACAAATATCTAACTCATATCCCAAAAATGATTAAAAATTGATAAGAGACCAAATCAAAACAATCAAAAGAGATGGTAATTTTAAGGAAAAAAAAAAAAGAATAGTCATTTAAAATTTACCTATTATTAGTGATGACAACATCAGTGTGATTGCTAATTTTCTTCATTAAATTTTTTCAATTTTGGAGCTCCTTCAAGCGCTTTTCCTTCTCTTGATGATCAATTTCCTTTAGAGCATTGGCTTCATTTTCATCAAAACTTGTCTTAAAAGTTCCAGACTGATCTTTAACAATTGATGGATCAATATAATAAAACACAGGAAGAGCATGCCCCATCGAGGTTCCCATGGAATCCATTATCTTAGTCAACCCTCTTAAACATCATTTAGCATAAGCATAGTCTTCTAGAAGAACAACAACTGCTAACCTTGATCCATCGATTATTTTGAATAAGCCATAACGATCATCTCCAATTAAAAACCTTTTGTTGTCCATATATTGATCACGAAAATTAGTTATCTTATATAGTTCATGACCCTCCCCTCCTTTTTCTATGTTTCTCTTTAATTCATACCATAATTCTTTCCTAGTTAGAACAATAATTAATAAACAAATTAAAGCCTAAACAACCTTTTTTTTCCACCTAGGCATTATATCAAACAGATTGTCGGCATTGACTCTAAAAATAATTTCCAAAAGTATATTCAAACATCAGAATTCATCGCTAAATTCAAGAAACTTTACAGTTTTTATTATAACCTTGATTGCTAGTGTTGGGATTTATGTCCTAAAACTCATAGATTGTAAATATAATCAACTGACCGTTATTAATAAAGGGTTATTTTTATAATTTCAATAAATGTTATTGATTATATTATTAGTTTTGTCTTAATAACCCAAATCTAATAAACTAACATCCTAAGTTGTTTGATGAGTCTTGAATGGTATGTAGAGACATACTGGGATATATATGTATCAATGTTCGAGATTAGCTTAAAGGGTCTATAGTATAGGGATAAGGTTGAGTACCTTATAATGGTAACGCTATGGATACAACTCACTTTTTATTTGATACAAACGCAATGATCTAACACATTCATGTAGTTGACATAAGAGTGAGGATATCCTATGAGATGAGTTTGTAGAAGACTGGACCACGAAATAGTAACCACAGATGTAACTCCGTTAACTAGTTAGGTTTCTATTTCATTAGGATGTCCTAGGTAACTTAGTTTTAATCTTGAGTGTATTATGAACTTCTGTCCACGAGGGATTGTCCTTTGATTTGTACAAGTGAGAGTGCCAGATCGATGACTCAATAAGCTTATGATTTTAGGGACAAGACCAAGTGGAAAGCTGGAAATATAATTATACAAGATGGAATTCACTCCTTTCCTACTTTAGGATAAGTAAATGAGTGTTCCCTTAAATGATGTCTCCAGGTCTTGAACAAAGGGCCCTACCCTCTCTATGGCACGTGAGGGGTTTTTGCTAATTGGTAGGACCATAACTAGGTTGTTCATTAGAGGAGCAATGGTATTTAAGGATTAGAAGTAACCCAGGGGATTTAGCTAGTGTTACAATCACTTGTGAATGACTACCTTACTGTTATTGGTCTATATCCGTGGATACAGAAATATATATACAGTGAGAAGAGTTCAACTGTGAGTCTTAAGTGGAGTTAACACACAGTTAATGAATATTGATTAATATGGTTAATGAGTTTAGCCAATTAATCTCATATCATTGTAGCTTCTGATTTATAGGTCCATTAGGTCCCATTCCTAGCTCGTAAAGAGTAATGAAATATATTTATATTGGTTGTAATTTGAAATGTTCAAACTTACTTTAGGAATTAGTTTAATGTATAGTGATACATTGTAATATAAACTTTATCAAACCTTATTATATAAACTTCATTTTAGATATGATTCAAAATTAATTTATGAGAGATAAAATATTTGAATAATTTCAAATATTAATTTAATGTGAATTGGATTCATATTAAAATTATTGGTTATGAGAGAAACTTATATTTGACTAAGATTCAAATTTAATTTAAGTTAAATATAAGATATTTCATCTAGCTATTAATTAATTAGAGAATTAATTAATAGTTTAGTTTTATTTTATTTAATTAAATTTTAGGAAAATTTTTAAACAAATTTTACCAAATATTTACAACTTATAGCAAATACTACATTGTCGTAATTTATTTTGCTATTTTTAAAAATGCTCTTAAATTTTATTTAATTAAATTAATATAAAACTATAAGATATTGAAGAGATATTTATTAAATAGGATTTAAATGAAATACTAATTAAGTATGATTTAGGAGAATTTTTAAAATAGTAAATTTTATAAAATATCTACAACCTATAGCAAATTTTATCACTGATAGTCATTGATATGCTATAGTGATAGAAGACTATTAATGATAGAATCCAAAATTTTGCTATAGCTTGTAAATATTTTAATTTATTTTGCTATTTTTAAAAATGCCCCTATGATTTAATTAATTATTAACTAATTGATTAATGGATAATCAATTAGTAGATTAGAAATTTATATTAATTTAATATTTTTTAAATTAATAGAATTTCATGATTATCTCATACTCCCTTTTCTACTCCATGAAGGAAAGAGAGTTATAAATACGTAGAAGAAAAAAATAGTTCTTCTTAATCAATCAATTGAACTAATAATTTTGCTTTTCTGAAAAAAGGTTTCTCTAAAAAATCTCTAAACTTTTTCTCATCCCAACAATTTCATCCTAGAGGATAGGAAGGTCTCTGACGAGTGGTGTCCAATTTGGAGATTTGTTTTGTAGATTCAGAGACGTCAAACAAGTAAGTTTTTCTTTCTCTAATCTATAATTAGAAAGCATGCTTAGCCTTTAAGTTATAATAAGAAAATTTATTTCTATATTATTTTTCCAATGTATTGGTATTTTGGGATTTCCAAATTAAATTGAGGAATAGTTCTGTGAAATAATCTTCCGCTGTCATGGGCTTTTATCCCTTCAGCTAGATCAAAACTCATTAGTTTGCCTGTATGCAATATGAACAACAATCAAAGAACTCAAAATATGAAAACCTTGGACAATGTCATTAAATTTTAGCAAAAAGAGCAAATAAAAGAAAAGAGAGTAAAGGGAACAAATCAGGGGCAAAGGACGGAGGAGCACTATAGGAACGTACAAAGATAACAGAAGATGGAGAATGAAGAATGAACAGAAGAACGAACCAACAAAAAGGAGCACTATAAAAATGATCAAAAAATGAACTTAACGAAGGAGGGAGTAAGGACAAGAACCAAGCGATGGAAAATGACAAACGAAGATGACAAATGGTTGATTTCAACGGTGTTGCGACAATTGGAGGTTGATCGCGACGTTGTTGATTCCAACGGTTGGGTTCAATGGCTGGAGGTTGATTCCAACCGCTGGAGGTAGATTTACATGGGAGGTTGTTTTTTACAGTTGAGTTTGACGGTTGGAGGGAGATTTCACTGGGTTTTTTTATATTGTTTAGCGTTTTTGTGAGAGAGGGAAAGCATAAGAAATTAAGTGTTTGTACGAGAGAAAAGAGAATTCAATAATTTTGAGATTATGTGTTTTTTATTAGAGAAATATCTTAATGACACAAAAAATATGATGTTAATTAAGGACGAGAAAATTGTGTCAAGAAAAATTTCGTATTTTTATCTTTAACGACACATTTTACCTTATCCCACCCTTTTTTTTTCTTGATTTCAAGTGTCATTAAAATCCATATTTCTAGTAGGGAGCTATCTCTTGGTGTACATGTGGCAATCTTAGTAAACTTATCTTTGAATTATGTATCAGTATATTAAGTTTCACTATGTACAACATGATAGTATTTTGTGTCAATGATAGTAGAGTAGCTCATTATCGTGTACTCATAAATCCTTTCACATGGCAATATATGATCTCACTCTATGGATCAAAGACCCCTAGATATATATAGATGTTGTATCATCAAATTGGGTTACCAATTCTCGATGTTCTGATTAGTATTTTTACTATATGTTACTTTTGTTGTTACTTTAGTTATTAGCCCAAGTTTTAACTTAAGTCATCAAGTTAATTCTAACTTCCTTTTTCAGTTTCTGCAGATTTTCTATCCAATGCGCTAACACTAGATATGATGCACCAGCAGGCACATCCTTGGGACCTAAATTTCCAAATTTCAAATCAGTCAAGATCATTTCCATTTTTCATGTTCTATTCAGTTGGCAACTCATATTCTACTTGGAAATAGTTAAAAAGCTTGATTTTAGGCCTTCTCCGACCACTTTTGTGTCACTAGAAAAGATGAGGCTCTTCATTTCGCATCATCAACCCTTCATAAGTCGCCAACTTCATGTACTACATTTTTTGTTAATTTTCCAGTAGTCACTTTATGAACTAAATTTCTTCTAAGGTGTTTTGGGTTCTAGGATAAGCTCTCTTTTCGTGGAAGTGATTGTTGAGAGATGATTTCCACTTTGGAAGAAGGGAAATTATCTTCGGGAAAGACTTGAGAATTTAGGAGAAAACTCAAGTTCTTTAGAGTTGTCATTTTCTAACTTTTATTTTCTCTTCTTTATTTCTTTGATTATTTTTCATTACTAATTTTCAATAAAACTATATTGTAGCAATGATTTTTAATCTAATAAAGAAATTTATTTCATCATTGATCATGAACTAAATTCTTCTTAACGGTTCAGCAATGTGTATGTCTTAGGGTCTTTATAGCTTAAATACTGGTGTGCCAACACCACTTTGTTGTCTTTGCATTCTCTTTGTTGATTTTAAAGAAAGATTTGGTAAATTAACCTGATCACTTAATTTAGAAAACTAGCAGAATTTAGTGCTGAAAAGACTACAATGTAAACAGACTTCATAAAGGAATATGAGGCTTAAAGCCTAGGAATAGGAAAAGTCATGTCACCTTAGAAATAAGGAACGCCATAGGGTAAAGAAATTAAGGATTCAACTATCCATAGGAACATTTAGTAGTAGCTGCTTAGAACTTCTAAACGAACTGGACAGTAGACTAAATAGGTGTGGATTTTTGTCTATACTCCATTTTCTTGTTGTTATGCATCAACATCACTTTTGTTGTAGCAACATCTCTTTTGGTGTAGATCTAAAAGTTTGAAGCATTGTTAACCCTTGTTTGATCATCATTGTATACTGTTTTTTTTTTTATATATATATTTAAATTCTTGTCCACTCATAACACAATTCTTCTATGTTACCTTCGTTTTCATTTAGTCATATTCTCAAACAATTTAAACTATTATTAATCATGTGGGATCGATACTTGGAATACTCTAAGATGATTACTTCATCAATTGTGTATGCTTGCACTTAAACCTAGCTGACTTGTATATTTACGACTCTTACACATTGGGTTGATCAGAGGGTCTATATATATAAGCCATTATACCCAACTTAATAAATGCCTTCATTTGAGAAAGAATTAATAGTAGAGATAATTGTTACCTCTATCCTCTCAAACCTAGACTCCACAGTAAATTCTCCATACATTCATATTTAACCACATTCATCCTCTAATCACTCTTTATTCATAAGAATTAGAGCTCACAGGTCCAATGCTTTAAGGAATCCAAGAGAATAACGTGGAAGATCATGTGGTGTGCTCTTCAAGATTCATTTGAGATCGTGATGTGGATCATGATCGTTCGGGATTCAAAGAGAAACTCATGAAAGTTGAAATCTTTTAGAGTAAGTTCAACTTCTCTCTATCTCCAATCTCATGATAGCAAACTAAGGTTGTATGTTTGTTTATCCTTACTAATATATGATTAGTATGCTAATTGTGTTAAAGAAAACCGTTTTTAATGTCATGAAGATCACACACATCTACAGGAATTTGATTTCCTTCACAAAGGAAGTGATTGATCGCCTATTGCTTTCAATTTTGTTTTTAAAATTAACAACACACATAAAAGAAAGAAAAAAAAACAAACAGTAATTAAAATACAGGAACAATAACTAACCATGTAGATTAAGTATAATGAAGAAAAAAAATTACCTTTGAAGAACACTCCCTCAGTTTTTCTCCAAGTCTTCACCAATTTCATGGATCTATTTTCACATATTGATTTTTCAACAAACAGTGGTTCCTCTATAGAGTTGATGGGTTTAATGCCTTAAATCTTGTGGCTCTCATACTTCGTAAATTGTAAAGTGAGAGTTTGCGCTCACCTTCTGTTAATAATGAAAATTTTGCTCAAGTGGCCATGAGACAAAATCTTCAGAAACATCTTCAACATTGTCCTGGACTTCTGATGAGTCAAATTACTGAATATGTGAAGTATTTGTCTGAGTCTAATGAGTCTAATGATATTGGAAATGTGAGACCCTGATTGCAATCTAACTTTACGTGATAGGAACCCACGCGACGAAGACCATTTATGCGATAAGAACCACTATACGATAAGAAAAGACTACATGGGGATTCTTGCAGCAATATAAGATTGCTTCACCATGAAATAGTTGACGACATCTTACAAGTTGAATTCAAGATAAGGAGATGAGAATAACACGTGGTGTTTTGGCATTACTAACTCTCATTGCCAAGCATAAGTCATCATTTATGCATGAAAAATGTCATTAGAAAGACATAAATAGGTGAAGTCTCTGATCATTGTGAAGCTACTTTTACTTTATGATCGTTTAAGATAGAATTAAAAAAATTCCCATGTTTTTCTATAGATTTTCAAAAACTTGAATCTGACAAACAGTGCAAGAGGGTTCAGGGCTAAGGAATAGGCAAAGAAGCTAACTTATTCGTGAGTGGTTCTTCCTTAAAATATTTTAAAAAACAAAGAGGATTTCTAATATGTTCAGATATTTTAGTATGTTTGATTCAAACCTTGAGAATTATGATTTCCATTATATTTTTCAAAGGCATGTGATTACAAATATATAAATTTTGCTGTGAACTGAAATGATGAAATGAGATGATCCTTGTACACTATGTGATGGATACCTCATACCTGCTATATGTTTTAGTGTGGGATGTCTTATCATTGCTATGTGATCTAGAATAGAATGTCTCATACTTGCTGTGTGATCAAGAATAGGATGCTCTTTGTTTGCTGTGTAATCTGGCATTGGAAGACGTGTTATGCGTGATAGAATTGATGGAAACTTGCTCAATGCATTGAGACGACTCTGCATAGCTGCAACTTGGCAAAAGAGTGTGGTAAATACTTGAGATGAGGAAAGGGTACAAAGATATAATGATTTTGTGAAAGAGTGATGAGATTACGAGAATAATTGTGTTTCCTTGTGATGTAAGTCTTGAACTTGATTTTAAAAGGAAGTGATATTTCATGCGATTTCTAAATGTTGCTAATAAGATTTAAAAATGGTTTAACTGGAACTTGGCCGAACGACCCTCTTACTTTAGTTTCAACACTCGCAAGGAATCTCAACTTCTCTAAAACCATTTTTCCTCCTTTGCTTTTAAAGTGGAATGGTGTAAAATGAGAGAAATGAGAGTCTGTTGTACTTAAAACGACCCTTGTGTCCGAACAACGCTAAACCTCACGCGATGAAATTTCCAAAAATCTATCTGTCGTGCGTCCTTTATGATGGAAACGATAAACATGCACAACAGAATAAGAATCGGATTTTACTCTAATTGTAACTAAATAAATTTAGTGATTAACATGCATAAAAACTTAAAACGACAAAGATAAAGTTAAAAGAAAAAACTTCACCTTTAATGTTTTCTATTCTTATAGTATCCTCACGTGCTTTTTAAGATCTCCTCACGAAATCGAAGACGGGACTACCACTAGCGTTGATCCGCTATTCTTCGGATTTGAAATTGAGTTGTAGAACTCAAAAATGGTGGAGAAAATTAAAGAGAGATCAAAAGTATTAGGAAGAACCTAACCTTTTGGTTTTTTTTTTTTTTGATTTTGATGATGAGAGAGGAAAAAATGAAAAAGAGTTCTTGGTTTTTAACTTTGTAATTCTCAATTACAAAATTAATTTTTAATTTCAAATCCAAGA
>JBBPDI010000029.1:21227101-21237186 GCA_037974545.1 Cucumis variabilis | reverse complement strand
AAGGGGCTTCTCAGACCAAACTTTGACTTTTGTGTTAGCAAGTTGGGCCTCATTGATATTTACGTCCCAACTTGAGGAGGAGTGTTGGAATCCTTTACTTATTTTCTAGATTTTTTCCTTGTTAGAATCCTAGAATAGTTATGGAAAGATTATGGGAATGTTTTCCTTATTTACTAAATCTTTTCCTTTTTTTATTTCATTATATTCTTTATTTATTCTTCTTTGTACCTAGTGTATTATTCATAAGAAAATAACAAAACAAAAATTCGTGGTTTTTCTCCCGGTACTCGAATTTTCATGTAACTTAGTGTGTGCTCTTTATCTCTCCTTTCAATAGGATCGACAAGTGGAAATTCTCTGATTTATACGCCTTCTACCTCCGTAGGGGATAAAATTGTAGTTACCCCTATTGAAAAGGTTAATTATCAAGGAGTTCGGGTGTGGGAAAACTCCCTAGTAGAGTAATTAATTGATGCAAAATTGCCTTATGTAGCCATATATCGACTTATAGAGAAAATTTGGGGTAGAATTGAAATGCCAACGATCACAATTCTAGAGAATGGTCTCATCTTCCTCCAATTTAGACACCCAAAATCTATTGAATAGATCCTATCCCGTGGACCGTGGTATCTTGGGAGAAAATCTATGCTCCTCCATAAATGGACCCCATGTATTATCCCTGAATCCGTTGTTTTTTATTCTATTTCTGTATGGATTAAATGAGGTAGGATCCCAATGGAGTTATGGACAGATATCAGATTGGTTGTTGTTACTAGTGCTATAGACAAACCTCTATCATTAGATCTTGCTACTAAGGAAAGATGAAGGTTGTCTTATGCTCGAGTATGTGTTGAACTAAATGTAGACTGTCCTATGCCTATTGAAATTACAGTAAACCTTGGGGGAGAGGATTTCATTGTGACTATAAATTACGATTGGAAGCCTCAAAAGTGTAATCTGTGTTGGTCTTTTAGACACTCTAGTGGTACCTGTCCTAAGATTGAAGAAAAAAAAGTCCTTATAGAGAAAGATGTGAGCAAGGTGGTAAAGAGGAGGAACTGACAAGTGTGGCTTATGAAGATGTGGTGTTGGAGTCTTTTAAACAGTTGGAGGAAGGTGAGATTAATAGCACCCCCATGAGTCCTATTAAGGAAAAACGTAGTAGAAAATTGGAATGATTTTACTCTTATCACTAGAAAGAAAAGTGGAGTTAGTTTCTATTCGAGATAAGGGCAAAAGTGTGGAGGTGACTATGCCTAACTCTTTTGGAAACCTTATGGAGTTGGGTGAAGGAGACAAGTGGGCCATATATATAGTGGATGGCTCTCCCCTACCCTTACAGGTGGATGATACCGCTTTGGTTCTTAAGGGTATGCCCTTATATGGTAATCCTACGAAAGGAAAAGCTCTTATTAATTCTCATGATTAGTTGGTATTTCTAAAATGTACGGGATCTTAATAGTCCTGTAAAGTGTAAAGCGGTACTTGATTTTCTTGTCGTGTCTAAGGTAGGTTTCTGTTGTATTATGAAAACTATATTTTGGGAAGAAAATTTTGGTTCTATCTCTAGAAGGTTCGGAGATTCATGGGGTTTCATAAGTAATTATAGTAGCAGTGAGATTGGCCGTATGTGGGTAATATGGAAGCGTAACAAATTCGTTTTTACTCCTAGCGAGGTGGCAGATCAGTTTGTCTCTGGGTTGTTAAAAGATTTGCTCTTAGGGTATTATTTAGAGGTACTATGTGTTTATGTATCAAATAATAATGTTGAGATACGTTTGTTGTGGCGGCGTATGGTTGAGATCTCTTTTGGTTTGATGGTGTCAAGTATTGTCATGGGTGATTTTAATACAATTAAGCTTCATGTTGAAGCTTTTGGTGGGTCTCCTGTTACTGGGGATATAGAGGAGTTCGACATGGCTATTTGCGAGGCTTACCTAGTTGAACCTTCAGTACAGGGTAACTGGTTCACCTGGACTAGTAAGGTCCAAAGGTTGGGTTTGATGAGAAGGCTCAATCGTATTCTAGTTAATGATGAAGGTTTTAGTGCCTAGCCTAATATGACAGTTAATGTCCTTCCCTAGGGTATCTCTGATCACTCACCTATTCTAGTATACCCCAGCAATCAGTAGAGATATGGGTGGTTTCTTTTCAATTCTTCAATCACGAGGTTGAGGAAGCTTCTTTTATGGATGTTGTCTCATCGATTTGGGTTCGATATACAAGGGTTTCTCCGATTGTGAGTTTTGTAAGAAATTTACGTAATCTCAAACCTATTATCCAAAGCCATTTTGGTAAGCACATTTGGAGCCTTAGTGAGGCAGTTCGTATTGTTAAAGATTCCATGGATAGAGCTTAGAGAGAGGTTGAGAAAAATCCTATGTTTGATGTTTAGAGTAATCGAGCAGATTGTGCCATTGAGGCTTATTGGAAAGCTGTTAGACTGGAGGAAGCCTCTGTGTGTCAGAAGTCCAGGATTAGGTGGTTGAAGTTAGCTGATCAGAAAACTAACTTTTTCCATCGATATATGGGTGTCAGGTTTGAGCAGTAATTTTATACGTTCTGTGGTTGATTCGGATGGTACTCAATTTATTACACGTGAATGGGTGGCTCAGGTGGCAGTTAATTATTTTCACAACAGTTTGGGTTCTCAGAATATTGGCTATAGAGAGCTCTCCTTGGATTGATGATATTGTTCAATTCAGATGGTCTAAGGAGTGTTGTCAAGCTCTTCAGGCACCTATAGGGCGTGAGGAGGTTAGAAGAGTTTTATTTTTCATGGATAGTGGTAAATATTGGAATTTATGTCCTCAAACTCGTAGTTTGTATTCAAAATTCATTTAAATAAAATTGTCTTATTGATACTATAATCTGAAAACCAATAAACTAATGTTCTGAGGCATAACCTAAATGGTCTATAGTATATGGATTAGGTTGGGCACCTTATTCTGGGGACACTATGGATGCCGTTTTGTAGTTAGTACAAATGATGTGATCCTAAATCATTCATGTAGAGACATGGAAGTGGGGGTATCCTATGTAAAGAGTTTACATAAGAATGAAACCAATAGAAATAGTCGCTTTTAGGTTATAACACCGTTGACTTTAAACTGACTATTTCGTTTATATATATCCATGTAACTTAATCTTAATCCTAAGTTAACTATGAACTTCTGTTCGCACCAGATTATCCTTAAATGTCCATAGGTAAGGGCAGCTCAATGGCGCTAGCCCAATAAGCCTTCCATTTCAGTGGTAACATCGGATGGATAGCTAAGGACATAGGGTGCCAGAAGGAATTCACTTCTACCCACTCTAGGGTTAGTAGATAGGTTGTTCTCTTAAGGACTGAATCCAGGTGTTGAACAAGGGGCCCTACCCTCTCATTGGCCCGAGAGAGATTTGATTTAAAGGTTGGACCTTAAACCAATTGTTCAATAGTGGATCAATGGGACTTGAGGAGAAAAAATATAATCTCGAGGGTAAAACGATACTTTGACCCAGCCGAGATTATGAACAATCTGTGAAGGATTAACTTACCTATCATGGTTATATCACATGGACACAAAGATATCTATAGTGAGAGGAGTGCAACTACGAGACTTTAGTGGAATGACCTGTTAGTTAACGAAGGTTGATTAACTTGGTCTAGAAGAGTTTAATAAGTTAATCTCGAATCGTTGGAGCCCATGATCTATAGGTCCATTAGGTTCCCCCGCTATCTCACAGGAATCAACTTAGAACATTGTGATGGAATAATTCGAATTGTTCGAATTAGGTAAAGAGAGAGAAACCGATAAATATATCTGATAGTCATTGGTTATAACTTAAGATAGAGCTTCACGTTTAAATGTGATTTAAATATGAATATGGATTCATATTTGGAAGCTCGAAATTGATGAAAACGGTCAAATATGTAAAAAGTCAAAATGTTGACTTTTGACTTTGAAAAATCAAACTTTAACCGACTTTATATTCAAATGTGATTTGAATTTTAGAAAAATGAGTGTGGATTCATATTCGGGAGGTTGAAATTAGTCAAGATGGATAAAATAGTAAAAAGTCAAAATGTTAACTTTTGCTTTTTAAATGTCAAATGACCATTTTACCCTTGGAAGAATATTGCATTTAATTAACAAATGGCTTCATGCATGTGAGACACCTACTTGGTGATATTCCAAGTGTGGAGAGTGGAAGCTCACTACATGCAAATTTTGCATGTAGTTTGCTTATAAAAGGAATGGACTAGAAATGAAAATTTAGTTTTTGTTTTTGGTTAAAAATTGATTTTGTAATTTGGAATTGCAAAATCAAACAAAATTTCATTCTCTCCACAAGTTCTTCCTCCTAAATCCATCTCCCTCTCTATTTTCTCTACGGTTTGAGTTCCACAACTTGGTTCTAAATCCAGAGAATAGCAGGTCAACACTAGTGATAGTCCCAGTTTTGATTTTGTGAGGAGATCGTGAAGAGCATGTGAGAAGATTACAATAATAGAAAAGCATCAAAGGTGAGTTTTTCTATTAACCCTATTTTGTTTCTTTTAAGGATTGTAATGCATATTAATCACTAAAGTATTTAGTTGTAATTAGAGTAGAATCTGATCCTAATTCCACTGCGCATGTCTACCGTTTCCATCAGTAAGGCTCCGGGCCCTGATAGGTTTTTAGTGGGTTTCTTCAAAGGTGTCTGGTTCGCAGTTGGGGAGGATTTTTGTGATGCTGTTTTACATTTCTTTGAGATCTATTCTCTTCCGCACGAAGTGAATACAACTGCCATTACTTTTATTCCTAAAAGAAGTGGGGCTGATCTTATGGAGGATTTCAGACTTATTTTTTTGTTGTAATGTTATTTACAAATGTATCTAAAAAAATTTTGTTGATAGACTTCATGAGTGGCTTCCTTCTTTTATCAGTGGTAATCAGTCTGCTTTTATCCTAGGGAGGAGTATTATTTATAATATCTTCTATGTCAGGAGATTTTTGGGGGTTATCATAACAACTCTGGAAAGCCTCGTTGTACTATGAAGGTTGATCTTCAAAAAGCCTATGATTCTGTTAATTGGACTTCTTTTTGGTTTGTTGATGGCTATTACACTCTCTTGAGCTTTGTGAGTTGGATTAGAGCTTGTGTTACATCCCCGATGTTCTCCATTATGATTAATGAATCTTTGGAGGGATTTTTTCATGGGAGGAAAGGTTTGAGACAGGGTGATCCTTTATCTCCTTTTTTATTCGTGATGGTGATGGAGGTTCTCTCTCGTATGTTGAACCGTCCTCCTTAGAATTTTCAGTTTCACCAGTTTTGAGAGAAGGTTAGATTAACTCATCTAACTTTTGCAGATGATCTTTTGATTTTTTGTGCAGCTGATGAGTCCTCTCTGAGTTTCATTAACGAGATTTTTCAGAAGTTTGGTGAGCTATCAAAGCTTTTTGCTAATCTTGGGAAAAGTTTTATTTTTGTTGTGGATGGTAACAGTAAGGAAGCTTTTCATCTAGCGATAAGTATGGGTTTTATCCTTGGGCATCTCCTTGTTTGTTATCTTGGACTTCCTTTACTTTCTGGAAGGTTACAGACTTCTGATTGTGCTCCTCTAATTTAGCGAATTACTAGTTGAATTCGTTCTTGGTCTGCAAGAGTTTATCATTTGCTGGTAAACTTCAGCTTGTTCGTATTGTGCTTCGTAGTCCTCAAGTTTACTAGGTTAGTGTGTTTGTGCTGCCTGCGAATGTTCACTGTAAAGTTGATAAAATCCTAAGGTCTTATCTTTGGAGATGAAAGGAGGAGGGTAGAGATGTGTCTTCCTTTTGATGAGGGTGGTCTTACTATCCACCATGGACCTTCTTTGAATATTACGAGTACGATGAATATTTTATGGTTGATGCTGGTTAAGTCGGGTTCTCTATGGGTTGCTTGGGTAGAGGCTTATATCCTTAGGAAAGATCGATGTTGGGGTTAGTCGGTCTTGATGCCTTAGGGCTATCTTGTGTAAGCGGAATTACCTAAAAGAGTATGTTAGGATGGAGGTAGGTGATGATAGGCAATGCAGAGTGTGGATGGATCTGTGGTTGTAGGGAGGTTCTATTTTTTAGAAGTTTGGTGAGAGGGTGATATATGATGCGACGTGTCGACATGATGCTAGGCTTACTAAGTTCATTGGTTTGGATGGATAATGGAGGTGGCCGCGCGTTTCTATGGATTTGATTGATATTTGGGATAGGGTTCAGGGTGTTAGTTCATGTCCTATTGTTGAGAATAGGTGGGTTTGGATTCTTGGTAATCATGATGGTTTTTGTTTTGTGTTTTTTTTCTTCTTAATCTTTTGATCTGGTCGGTGCCTATGTTTGGTCTTTTAAACTTTTATCATGTTTGTGTGAGCGTTATTTGTTCTCGTGCCTTGGCCTCAGGCTGTAAGGTCCACTTTGTTGTTGTATAATAATGTCATTACTTTTTCAAAAAAAAAATAGATTAGATTGTCTCAATTCAGGAGAGGAGTAGTTGATCACCTTTCAATGACTGTTGCTCTAAGTTTCTGAAGTATCGTTGTAAAAACTAAATCATTTATTTGATTAGAATTCTTTAATTGTTTGTTTTTGCTGAATTGATTGGATATTTTGTATAATGAGTTAAGACAAAGATAACTAATACGGTCATTCGTTTGTTATTTCTTTCAACATGTCTTCCTTAATTATTGCACTACTTAAAAGGAAATATTAACTGGTGAGAATAATGTGATGAGAAAGTCAAAACCCAATACAATTCTAGTTATTGATGATCTATGGTTCGTCTTAATGGAGGAATATCCTTCTTTTCCTGTCAGGGATGCATATGACCACGGGACAAAGGCCAATGACAAGGCCCACATCTACATCTTGGCTAGTATGTCTGACAAACTGAGCAAGAAGCATGAGTCCATGGTAATTGCACGCCAGATTATGGACTCCCTCCAGAAAATGTTTGGGCAACCGTCCATTCAGATCCAACATGAGACCATTAAATACGTTTATAATTACTACAAGAAATTCATTATTCAGTGACAAAGTTTTAGTGGAGTAAGTAATTTTTTTTCAGTAAAAGTCCATTTAGAGCGATACAAAAAAATGTATCACAAAAAATTATTATTAACAATATGTTTTTAATTTGCGTCACTAAAAGAATTAGTAACGCAATAATAATGTCACTAAAAACTAAATAGTTTTAGCAACAAACTTAAATGTTGCTAAAACTTTAATCTAATATATTTTTATTTATATTTTATCAACAAACTTAAATTTTTTCCATTTCTTTTAATTCCCTTTCAACTTTTCATTAAAAGATATTAAATATATTTTTTATTATACACATCTTCTTTCTTTTAGTTTTAAATAGAGAAAACAAAACAAGTAGATTGTGTGAGAGGGGGGTAGCTGCAAGAGATAGACACAATGAGAGAAAGGCAACCGAAAAAATTGGAAGAGAGATCGCCAACGTTCGACTTTGGTGGGGGTTTAATGAGGTCTACCACAGGGCCAAGTAACAGTGTTATGAGGACACCAAAGGTGACGTGTTCTTCAATGAGCAGTTCCAGCATGCCTCTGTCGGGTTAGAGCCAGATCTTGAGCTGCTTTCGGTGACAAATTTTAAGTTGTTGCGTCAGACATTGGCAATGTTTTTTACAGTGGGAAGCTTGGTTGTAGTCAGAACAAGTGGCTTAGCATCAAAAGCTCACTTGTATTCCTAACAAGTTGTATCATAGCTTAGTATATTCCTTATTGCATCATGGCGATGAAGCATTTTGGTAGCTTACAATGTGTTTGATGAAATTCCTCAGTAAAGCATTTGGTTGATTTTTAATTTATTTTTGTTTATTCCAATTAGGAAATCAAAGCAAAGGGAGATTTCATGGCTACAGGAGGAAGCTTTGAGAAAAAGAGATCAAAGAAAAAATGAATGGTGAGATTTTAAACTTTGATGAAGTGTAGGGCTTTTAAGCATTTTCTAAAGTTTAGTTGTTACGGTCATACATACATGTTTAGTGTTAGGTTTTATTACTTTGACAAAAATGTTGTCCTTGTTTCATAAGTTTCTTTTGATAATTAAACATTGACTTAAACACTTTTTGGAAACTATGTAGGTATTTTTTTTTTTAGGTTTTGTTGGAGAGTGTAAATTTCACTATATCTCGTACATGTTGAGTTTATTTATTTTTAATAAGTTTAATTGTTTGCATTTAATTGTTATAATTGAACGGATAAAAACCCTATAACAGCGAAGAATTTTACATAACCATCACTCAATTTAATTTGGAAATCCCAAAATACCAGTACATTGGCAAAAATTTAGAATAAAAATTCTAAATAAAAACTAAGCATGCTTTTTACTTAAAAGATACAGAGAACTTACTTTTGTTGACATCTCTGAATCTGCAATCACCAAATTGAGACACCACCCGTTGGAGACCTTTCTATCCTCTAGAATGAGATTGGTTTGTGAGAACCAATTGGGATGATAAAAAGTTTAGAGATACTTGTGAGAAACTTTTTTTATATAGAGAGAGCAAAAGTCTTGGCTTTTTTTCTTGATGAATTCGTTAAAGAAAACTGTTTTCTTCTAGATATTCATAACTTTCTTTTCTTTTTCAGAATAGCAAAAGGAGTAGAAGAGAATCATGAGATTCTATTATCAAATCTATTAATTAATTAACAATTAATCAATTAGTTAATAAGTAATTAAATCATACTTAATTAATATTTTATTCAAATCTTATTTGAATGAATATCTCTCTAATATCTTATAGATTTATATTAATATAATTAATTAAATCATATTAAATTATCATTTCATTCAAATACTATAGATTTGAATATCTCTCCAAAGTCTTATACATTTAATTAAATCAAATTTAATTAAATAAAACTAAACTAGTAATTAATTCTCCAATTAATTAATTGCTAAATTAAATATCTTATATTTAACTTCAATAAATTTGAATCATATTCAAATATAAGTTTCTCTCATAATCAGTAATTTTAATACGAATCCAATTCACATTAAATTAATATTTGAACTTATTCAAATAGTGTATATCTTGTAAATTAAATTTGAATCATATCGAAAATTAAATTTATATAATAAAGTTTGATCATCTTTATATTATAATGTATCGTTGTACATTAAACTAATTTTCAAAGTAAATTTAAATATTTCAAATTACAACCAATATAAATAAATCTCATTACCCTTTATGAGGAAGGAAGGGGACCTAATAGACCTACAAATCAGAAGCTACAATGATATGAGATTAATTGGCTAAACTCATGAACCACATTAATCAATATTCGTTAACTATATGTACTCCCCACTAAAGACTCACAGCTGAACTCTTCTCACTGTAGATATATTTCTGTGTCCACGGATATAGACCAATAACAGTAAGTTAGTCCTTCACAAGTGTTCGCAACACCAACTGAGTCAATTTAATGTTTTACCCCTAGGTTACCTCTAATCTTTAAATATCAATGCTCCTCTAGTAAACAACCTTTTTATGGTCCTACTAATAAACAAAAATCTCTCTCGTGTCATAGAGAGGGTAGGACCCTTTGTTCAAGACGTGGAGACATCATTTAAAGGAACACTCATCACTTACCCTAAAGTAGGAAATGAGTAAATTTCATCTTGTGTAATTATGTTTCCAGCTCTCCACTCGATCTTGTCTAAAAGATGATAAGCTTATTGAGTCGACGATCTAGCTACTCTCACTCGTACAAATCAAATGACAATCCCTCGCAAGCAGGAGTTCATAATACACTTAGGATTAAGACTAAGTTACCTTGGTCATCCTAGTGAAATAAAAACCTAACGAGTTAATGGATTACATCTAGTGGTTACTATTTTGCGATATGGTCTTATGCAATCTCATTGCATAGGATACCATTACTTGCATATCAACTACATGAACGTGTTGGATCATTGTATTTTTATCAAATAGAAATTGAGTCGTAACCATAGTGTTACCAAGATAAGGTACCCAACCTTATCCCTATACTATAGACCCTTTAAGTTGATCTCAAACATTGATCCTTGTATGTCTCTACATACTGTTCAAG
>JBBPDI010000029.1:21193157-21218208 GCA_037974545.1 Cucumis variabilis | reverse complement strand
TATAGTATCAATAAGACAATTTTATTTAATAGAATTTTGAATACAAACTACGAGTTTTAGGACATAAATTCCAACACTTTAGTGATCTCGGTTGAGGAAGGCACGAGATCCTCTAAGATCTTCACACTTCTTAATCAGACATACCTGCAAACATGCCTAAGAACCCTAAGATTTTCCTTTTCTGCTTCCAGTCTTAACCGAACATAATCTTGAGATGGTCCGAGAGTACATCTCCTAATCTTTTTGTTTTTCAACTCGGCTAGCAAGTGTTAAGATGCTCTTGCCTTAGCTTCAAGATTTGCTATCTATTTTCTGTCTCACCCAAGATTTCACACTCTAAAGCTTTGTGTCTTTTCTCTTGGCCAAACAGGATCGAGTCTCAACACCTCTGTCTTTTCGAGCACTTATTTCATTTTGATATACATCTAGATATTGTCCTGAGATAATTGGACTTAGCCCAAGACTCTTGTGCTAATTCTTAGCATTCGTAAATACTTAAAAGCAAATGAGATAAAAGATACGAGTATTACATTTAAGAAGAATTAATTATAGATTTGTTCAGAACTCGATCAAGGTCCCACATTTGTTCATAATTAATTAGCTCTGGAACATGTGATAGACACTCAAGTATGACATCTATAAGGTATCTATTCTAACTAAACAATTAAAAAGGATTTAGAACATATTTGTAGCATGAAGCTATCCATTATGAGTAGTTAATTTTCTGTTATTTGAGTCTAAATTTGAATATGGAATTTTGGGTGAAAGTTGGCAACACTATATAAGGTTCCATGCACGTGTGAGTAGTCGACTAGCTGAGGGTGTGAAACCCTAAATTTTTTATGTTTGGAGTTTATTAAGGATAAGAGAAAATGAAATTTAAGAGATGAAGGAAGTTAAAATCTTTGGAAACTTTAAAATTCAGGTTTAAGTCAAAGTATCAACGAATAGCACATTGGGCGTTTAGAGGTTAGCATTGGGCGACCACAGAAAGAAAAGAACCTCTAGAGAGGTTATTTGGCATCTTGGAGATGTTTTTAGGCATTTTGGATTGGATTGGATTGGAAAAATGGCTATAGAGGTTAGAAAGGGGTTTGGGGCGTTTCAGATTTGCGAGAAAAGAGGATCATAGAGGTTAGACATTTTACCTAATTTCAATAAAGGATTTCTCACAACTCATTTGATCAAATTCACTCTAATTAGTCTGAAAAGCTCAGAAATTGTGTCTAGTTTGTTGAGGAGGGCTACTGAGTATTTTGGATGCGAAAAGGTTGATGTTTTGGTTAAGAGAAGGCCAGAAGGTTAGTTCTCGGGTGAATTTAAGTAAGATGCACTCCCGAATGGTTACAGAGCTCATCTTTTAATTTTGTATTTTGAAATTTTGAGGTAAGAAATTTAAGATATTTTAAAGCAAATTTGTAGAAGGAAGTGTTGTCAAAAAAGTTATTGATTGTAAGTTATGATTTGTTTAAGTCGAGTCATGTATTTTGGACAAGAAATTAGGCGAGATTAGCAAAATTGTTGTACTATAGAGGACATTTTTGGAATATTTAAGGGAAATTTTGGATATTTTCATGTTTAAGGCACTAAATAAGGAATAAATATGAATTTTTCAGATCAAAGAGGCTCAAAAGAAATTTACGACGAAGGATACATAAAAGTATTGTGCGTAACACATTGATTTCAAAGTGATTTATTAAACATATTTTCAAGCTCTTCAAGCAATAGCTTGTAAGTAACACATTGATTTAAAAGTGATTTATTAAACATGTTTTCAAGCTCTACAAGAAATAGCTTGTGAGTAACACATCGATTTCAAAATGATTTATTAAACAAGTTTTCAAGCTTTACAAGCAATAGTTTGTGAGTAACAAAATGTTTTAAATGATTTATGAACATGATTTCCAAGGTATTATTTCAAGTTATGATTTACGATAAAATGTTTATGAACTGTTTTCAAGTGATACCATGTTTGAATGATTTCATGATCAATGAAATATTTCAAATACTTTCAAGAAAATATTTCAATGTTTTCAAGGAAATATTTCAATGTTTTCAAATGTTTTTGTGTCATGCCTGAATATAACATGAGACCTATTGTATACATATGGTTAACTCCATACTGATAGTACGGTTGACGAATCTATTTTTAACTATGGGCCATCAAGAAGGGTATATATTTATGCCTTAAAGGTGGGTGATAGCTTCCCATCGACTGTCCCGTCTTCGGACGAAGGGGTATATACTGTCCGTGGCTATGGAGGACTGTTTTCGAAAATACAAAAGATTTCAACGTTCCTATTATTTTATGACAAATGTATTTGAGCTTCATTTTTATGTTAAAACCGTTGCTCACTAAGTCTTTCGACTTACCCTTTCAAAAACGTTTTCCCACTTTCTAGGTTTAGATTGTAGATCTTCGCGTGCTGAATATATTGCTGCCAGGCCAACTTGGTTTTTAATTATAAAAGGAATTTGTTTACTTTAAAATATTACTGTTGTTATTCAATAGTTCATACTTTTACATATGATTACTTTTCACTTGGTTTCAATAAAAAGAATTTTAAATGGGTCATATTACGGTTTTAAGTATTTCAAGTTTAAAGACTTTTGTTGTTGAATGTTTCATGTTTTCAAGTCATGTGTCAGTTGAGGTTGTTACAAAGGTGAACGGCTTTGGCTGACATCACTCCACGTCTGAAGACGAGCAAGTAGATGTTTGGGGTGAGGTGTGACAAAGGGTGTGCGGCTAAGGGTTTAGAACATGTAGAAGTATGGTCGAGGAAGCAAGTGCATGGTGCAGAGTCACATGAACAAGGGTGTAGGCATGAGTTAAGGCGCAAGGCAACGTTGTATGCGCATAAGATGAGCTGCCAAAGAGGTAAGCGTGTGAAACTAGGCAACCAACATGTAAAGACACTACTACAAAATATACTTTACTCGACACTAGGTAGTTTTACATACTTGATATTTTTATTAAAAAGAGTCAAGTATTAACCATTTTAAATGAAAAACGTCAAGTATAGTTTAAAAAACGCGGAGTTTTCACAGAATTTTTCGAACTATTTTAAGTTAGATTTTACTTAACGTTTTTTTCGCGTCAAGTATAAGGGAGATTTTACTTAACGTTTTTTTCGTGTCAAGTATAGCTAACTTTCACTTGACGCGAACAAAACGTCAAGTATAGTTTGAAGAAAGCAAAAATTTTACGATTTTTTTAATTATTTTACATTAGCTTTTATGTGACGTTTTTTCAACGTCAAGTATAGTGTACATTTTACTTGACATTTTTTAACATCAAATATAGTAAATATTTTTAATTTGATAAGTATAAAAATATAAAAAAATACATTTTATTTCCCTCTTTTAATCAAATAAAATTATTAAAATAAACTATTAAAACAAATTATTAAAATAAACTTATTAATACAATTAATCTTATTATAACTTTCTATGTAAATAAATTTATTAAAATAACTTCATTAAAATAAAATAAATTTATTAATAATTATTTTTTAAAAAGAAAAACAAAATTTTTTCTTCCCTTTTCTCTTTTTCATTTCCTCCTTTTCTCTCCAAACCCCCTTCCCCCACGATTTTTCCCCATCTCCATCTCCTCCTTCACCTTCAACTCCACCGACGGCCGGCTCTCACAACTCCCCATCTCTCCACTGGTCGCCGTCCTCAACCGTCCGCAACCCATCGCAGTTCCGTCCACAACCCATTGTTGCCCCGTCTCCAATCTGTAGTAGCTTTGTCCGCAATCCATCGCAGCTCCTCCTTAATCTGTCGCATCTCCTCCGCAACCCGTCGCGACTCTGCCGCTGCACCATCGAGCTCCGCTGCGGTCTGTCAAATTTTCCCCTTTTCCTCCAATTTCTAAAAAAAAAAAAAACTAACTTTTTTGTTTTGTTGGTCTTTTTTAGATTCTCTTTTGCTTTATGGTTTTCGGTTGTCTTTAGATTCTAATTTTGAGTTTCTCGGTGATTTTAGTTTGATATTGTGGGGGATTGAATTATTGTTGAAGGGTTTGGATCAGTTCAATTTGTGTCTTTCAATTGGGATATAATTTTGCTGTATTGTAGAATTCTTAGAAAGTTTAGTATGTTTCTCTTGTTTTGTTCTTTGCCATTTCTGTTGATTCGAATCTTTGGCTTTAAGCTCTTGAAAATCAAATTGTTTCCCCTTTAGCATAGAAGCTTGATTATGATTATGATCCATATTCGAATACCATATCTATTATTTTGTTCTTATCATTATTGAATAAATTAAATTAAGGACCTACTTCAATGGTTGCTCCTTATGTTACATATATTTAACATATAATTCTCTGTTTTTTTCTCAACTTATTTAAGTAGAATTATGGATTAATTTCTTTGCTATTTTAGTAGGATTTTGAGGGAAGAATAATCTTATTTCAGTGATCTTGAGTTGAACATAAATAAAAATATTTGAAGATAGTCATAAATCACTTCTAGAGGGCCTAAGTTGATTCACTAATGAAAGTTTTAGGTTTTAAATTGATACAGTTGTTATCTTGAGATTTAATTGATACAAGTCCAAAGTTTTGGGGAATAAATTAAGTTTTCCTTCCCTCTTGTTTTGTTTTATTTAAGTTCTACTCCTCCCTTTATGGTACATTCTTTCCTTGATATATCTGTACTTGGAACTCAACAGGTAATCTTATATGAGGATGAGCTGGCTGACAATGACATATCACTTTTAACTGTGAAAGTGGTAAGTTACCAAATTATTATGTTATTAGTATGAAAGTAGTGTTCTTGCTAAAGTACTATGATATCCCCAGGGACTAAACCTTTTTTTGTTTGAATTTCTGGAGAGTCATGCCAAGTGGTTGGTTTCTTCTTTTACGTATCTGGGTAAGTTATCACTTTTGAATTTTTGAATATTTAATCATCATTTTTTAAATATTATTTTAACCATGTTACGCCCATTGACTTGTCATTGTCTTGACATTTTTTACGAGAGAATGTTAGGACAATTGGAGAACTTTAGGGATAATAATGGGGAGTACACTTTTTGATATTTCGCTTACCATTTCTTTTCCTCTCTAACTTTGCTTCTACAGCTTAGAGTTGATGGAGTGCTTATGAGACTGAGGGACACTCGTATGCATTGCATATTTAGCAACAGTGAAAATCCAATAATTCTTGAGGGTCTATGAAGTATTAACACTCGAAAAGATGTAATTATTGAGAGTTTGTTAGAACATAATCTAATGTTTTAGAGTCTTATAGTTAGTAATTTCGTTTATGTTTGTAAATTGAGATTAGTTTGTGGAGAGACATGAATAGTCATATTACTTGTAGAATTTTATTGTAATTTATGTATATTATTGTAAATTACGTCACTTATTGTTGAAGAATGAAATAATTGTTGATTGGAAGGTTTATTTTGTTGATGAATTTGTCTTTATTTGAATGATTGTTATATAGAAAATAAGAAATGAAAAATGTACAAAGTGTCAAGTATACAATTTTACTTGACTTGTAAATAAAGTCAAGTACACGATCTTACTTGACGTGCAAAAACTGTCAAGTATACAATTTTACTTGACACGTAAAAGACGTCATGTATGCGATCTTACTTGATGTTAATACAGTGTCAAATAAACGTATACTTGACAATTTTTTAGTGTCAAGTAAACATATACTTGACGATTTTTTTAGTGTCAAGTAAATGTATACTTGACGGTTTTTTAGTGTCAAGTAATGTGACTATACTTGACAGTCGATTACTTGACGCTTTTAAAAACGTCACGTATACATTTACTTGATACTGTATTAACGTCAAGTAAACCAATTTCTGTAGTAGTGAGAGCCACAATACACAGAAGGAAGCATTATGTGGGTTAGGGTGCAGGCAAATGACATGGTATGTTGTACGCCTGCGTAAGCATATACGAGGTTAGTTAAGCATGTTGAGCGTCCATCATCGTATACATGTCGAACCTATGGGCCACTTTGCGCTCTATGTCCAAATTGTTACATAGTACATTAAGAATCACATGGTTTGATGTCTTTTGAGTTTCTAAGCTATATTTTAACTATAATTTAAGTTCTATGAGGTTAGTTTAGGATCCATTTTATAAATTTTGGACGAAAAGGAAATTAGGCAAGTTTACAAGTCGAGAGAAGTTTAACTTAAAGCCATGAGTGACAAAATGATTTACAATTTCTTTTGTAAACTTTAGTTTCATGATTATACAATTAAACCATAACATTGTACAAAACAATAAATGTCAAGATCTTTGAACTACATGATTTTCACAAATTAAACTTAGTTAGAGAATCACATACCTTGATCCATGAATGGTCTTCTAGGGGATTGCGTTTCTCTCACTTGACCTCCCTTAAAATAATTAATTTTCTTGATCGGAAGAGTGAATTACTTAATGAGGCAGTGAGAGGATCAATCCTTAAGGTTCTATTTATAGACATCATCCATCATGGTATTTAATTAGAGCATTATCTTTTTACCTAATGGATCTAATAAAATAATAGGCCAAAATAAATAAAATAGGATATAATGCATATAGGCCACATTAATAATAATATTATATTTAAAATAAATCTAGCATTCTCCCACTTGGCCCATTGACATTATTTGTGATATACGTTTATAGACATAATGCCCAAAATTAGACTTCATAACATATCATGTCAAGTCAAAGAAACTATTAAAGGATCATGGCGGTCATCCATCATTACATCAACATACTCCCTTCCATGTATCACCGAAATAGTTCTTCTATTATTAACATGATCTATAATAAAGATAATTAATAGAGGTCCAACAATAAGTGTCTTTATCAAAGAGGATATTCTGTTTAACATAATTCATTTATGTATATACTAATTATAAGAACATAACCATAAGATAATCAGAAACAATAAACAAATAAGCACAAAGTGTCAAATAACATAATCTTAATTTAAGTAATGATATCGACTAATGCTCATACGTTTAAAATGATCATTAAATGTTATTGGTGGCAATCCTTTAGTTAGTAGATCTGCAACCATACGTTTATTGCTAATGTGTTTGATTGATACTCTTTCTTTATGAAGTTCTTCTTTAACAACAAAGTATTTTAATTCCATAAGTTTAGCACCTTTAGAATACTTGTCATTTTTTTAGAAGAAAACTACTGCAAAATTATCACAATAAATTCTCAACGACTTGGCAATATTGTTCACAATTTCAAGTCTTGAGATAAAGTTCTGCAGCCATAAAACATGAATTATAGCCTCAAAGCATGGTACAAATTCAACCTCCATAGTGGATGAAACAACAATACAATACTTCGCACATTTTCATGAAGTTGCTTCTTTAGCTAAAAGGAACAAATAGCCAAAAGTGGATTTTTGTGTATCTACACATCTGACAAAACCTGAGTCTAAATATCCAATCACCTCAAGATGATCAGATCTCTTGTAAGTAAGCCATGTAAAATAAGGATTACAATTAAACTTACTCCCACTGATCTTTGGTATATACATCGATCAACGATGTTTTCTTTAAAACCAAAAGATTTAATGGTATCATTGCACTTAAGATACCATTGTCTGGAAGCTTGTTTAAGTCCATATATTGACCTCTTTAATTTGCACATCATATGTTACTTTCCTTCAACCATAAAACTTTTAGTTGATCTATGAACATTTCCTCATCTAAATTCCCATTTAGAAAGGTAGATTTCACATCCATTTGATGAAGCTTTAAATCATTATAAGCTATTAAAGTCATAACAATTCCTAATGAGTCCATTACTACAAAACTAGCTTTACTTGATGCTTAAAAACTATCAAGTATCTGTTTATTTGACGCTTTTCAATGCGTCAAATAATCCAATGTAAAAAATAAGGTAGATTTACTTGACAGTTTTTAAACATCAAGTAAAGCCAGTTTACTTAACAGGTAAAAAGCGTCAAGTATATGAGATTACTTGACGCTTTTTACACGTCAAATAATCCAATGTCAAGAATAAGAGGGATTTTATTTGACAGTTTTTAAGCGACAAGTAGAATTATACTTGACAGTTTATAAACGTCAAGTATATAAAATTTGTTGACATTTTCTACATGTCAAGAATTTGCTCTCTTGCGTTTTTCATGTCAAGTATTTTTTTTAAATTATATATTTAAAAATATCTCTATAATTTATCTTGCATCTGTTTTGAAGTTCAACAATGCCGAACGTATATAAGTAAAGCAAGAGAGTACAATGTGCTAAAGTACACATTAATTGAACAATTGAATCAACTAAACTTTTTGCATCAAAGAACTAATAATATTTTAACATAATGCACAATGAACCATATACATACATATAGTTAGCCTAAACTTCTAACAATAGCCTAAACTTTCCATCAATGTGTAGCCTAACTATAGGTATATCAACTAAACTAATTCACCTAGCTATATCAAGTATATCAACAAAGCTTGTCTATCTAACCCAAAATATAATCACCATAAATCAAATGTGGCCACCCAAAAAATCAACAAGCTCCATGCACACTTCATCCAACTTGAATTGACTATATGGGCTCCTCGTATCAATCTGATATGAAACCCAAAATATTAAAGTTAATACTTTGATTACTTGAATTGTAGAAAATAATTTCAAATAATCATTTGAACACAACATACTGAAAATACATCACATAGTACCCACATTAAACTATTCCAACTTTCAAAGGACACTATAAATACATAAATTATCAAAATATATACTTAATGGTGCAAATAGCTCATATACCGTATACTTTTAATTAACGAATAAATATGTTTACACTTTACCTTCACTATTTTCCATATTGACTATTTTCGATTTGTTTGAATATTTTTCTAAGAGTGAAAGATAGTAATAGCACTATTTGCAAGAAACAACTACACTTTAAGCCATAAAGTGAACTTTAAGACGGTAAACATCATAGATTAAAAAAGCTCACTTACGTGTCAGTTATGTATATAATATCTACTCTTGATATTGTTCGAAGTGAATCAATATAATAAATTGTCTCATCGTATGTGTTAATAGTAGAAGTGCCCAATGACCGCTACATAGAAAGAATATAAGTAGATTGCCTTAACATAATCCAAAACAAGTTTCTCAATGCTAAATCAAAAGTAAACTAAAACAATAAAAATTCAACCCCACCTCCCTTATTGCCTTAACATAATCTAAAATCCTAAGATTCAATACAAAGAAAAAAATCACCTATAGCTCATTTTATCTCCTAAAGAAACATAATATGATCAAAGCTAAACGGAGAGTACATTAAAGTATGAGCTATGTGTTTGAATATCAACGGAAGAAGAAGCAATACAATTTAATTCAAAGAAACTTAATATGATCTAAAATCTGAAGATTCAATTCAAAGAAACAAATTGCCTAAACATAACCCAAAACAAGTTTCTAGAAATCAAGAGTAGACTACAACAATAAAAGTTGAACTCCCCCCTCCCCCTTATATTGCCTTAATATGATCTAAAATCTCAAGATTCAATTAAAAGAAACAAATTGCCTTAACATAACCCAAAACAAGTTTCTATAAATCAAAAGTAGACTACAACAGTAAAAGTTGAACTCCCCCTCTCCTCATATTTCCTTAACATAATCTGAAATCCTAAAAATCAATTCAAAGAAACAAATTGCCTTACCAATGTGAAAGTCTTGACTTCTCGTATGTTACAGAAATCAATAATATCTTCGTAGAGAACACAAGTCTTCCTACTGATACCAAACAATGAGATTGATAGTTGGTAACGAATGTCTGAATCTTTGTCCATTACCTTTTCAGCAGATTTAAGTATTGTCTTCAAAGGTAGTGGCATGTTGATATTAGACTCACAAGTATCTTCTTTTTCATTAGAAACCTAAGAAAGTCATAAATTCAACAATAATGCTAAACTACGTAAGACTTATACAGAAACTCATGCATCAAATTTTGCCAAACTTAACTAATTACCTCGATAGAATCCTTATGTTCATCATCCACATTTACCTCCTCTTTAACCACCTTCATTGTGATATTCATTTTCTCATTTTTTTGGTTTTTTTACATTGAATATCATATTCCAATCTTGGTCTAGAGCAAGATCCATGTGCAGACGTTGGTGAAGATTGTGTTGATACATGAATACTCTCTAATTCTTGAACTTGCAAACGAAGTTTTTCATTCTCGTGGCTAAGCTTCTCAATTTCTTCACTTTGTTTCTTTGAGTGTTTTGTTGTATAGAACTAAGCAGTTGGATTGGCAAACCCGCCAACTCTATGTACACGTCCACTACACTCTTCTATACCCAAAACTTGTGCCAAAACATCGTTTCGTGATGGCTCTTTGTGTATAAGTCTTTGAGATCTCATCCAAAAAATGTAAAAAAAAAATGTAGCTTAATTTCATAAAACTAAAAACTTTAAAGAATGTAAAATTGTAATATGTGTCTAACTATACGATTCACAACTTCTTGAACGTGTTCATTGTCATATTGTCCTTTCTTATCTACACGAGCCTTCTTCCACATGCTAGCTCGATGAAGATCACCTTCTTCTGAAGGATTATTTTTCTACATTTCAATATATACAATGCATTAGATTGATTAAGAAGCTTTTAAGACTAATTCAAACATAAACTATTTCTTACCAATTTCTCTCGAAGATTAGCGTAACCCTTTCTTGAAAGCTGATGGTTATACTTATTCTTCTTCCTTCTCTCTTCTTGAAGTTTTCTTTTGTCCTACACAAATATAACATTGTATTGGGGTTTTATAAAGTTTCTTAACAAATATTTAAAACCAAAAAATCTAAATAAATTCATTGATACCTTAAATTGTGGACATAGTCTAGATCTAACAAATTCTCCCACTGTCCTTGGTTAATGTAAGAATACATGTCTGAGGGTTGTCTCAAAAGTTTATGTTCATTCCTGAATGACAGGATATGCTTCTTCGTTAACCAATACTTAAATTGACGGAATGTTGTCCCTACAGTCTTAAGAATGCTCTTTCTAGATCTATAGTCAATTATAAAAGCAGCCTGAGATTGAATATCGGTTAGTGTCACATTGTCAATAGAAATAAACTTGTACAAAAACTATAAGCAATTTTACCTAAACTATGGTAAGATCTTGTTCTTCAATTCAGTTGGCATATTTGTCCATGATGGATAGTTAATGAGGATGTGGTAGTGTACACACGATCCAATAAAAGAGTTTAGCTTTGCCCCATGTTCTCCAATGGGTACGCCATCTTCATTATATTCCACTAATTTCCTCTCACCTTCACTTCGAACATGAGTCAAATTGAACATAATTGTAGGTCCCCACTTCCTTTGTTTTTTGAGCTTCTCTACAATTTGTTCATCAACTCCTCCAACAACTAATCCACCAACCTCTTTGTCTTGGTCATCACTTACTATCCTTGGCTCTATGTGTAAGGAGAATATCATGTCAAAGCAATATTAAAAAGAAATTTTTTAGTGTAGATTATATTAGGGTTTAGACATATTTAAAATAAAACATAGCATATATATACATATATAACAAGTAGAAACCCACCCACAATGTGTTATTTAGGAACTCATGTGCCTTCACAGTCTGATCGTACATATGTTGAGATATTCTCATCTAAATCATTACTTTTATCGATATTTGGCATATCACTAGGTACTCCTTGACTATGTAACATGATATCTCCAAGTTCGTCGTCATTCGATTGATATTCACAATCTCTCTGTGGTGGAGTAAGCGCAATTGACCATCTAGGATCACTTAGATATTCAACATAAAAAACTTGTCTTGCTTGGGTTGCCATTATAAATGAATCATACTTGTGACCTATCCTTATTAAATCAACTAACAGAAAACCAAGGCGATCGATTTCCGTAACACTATTGTTCTCAATCCAATTGCATTTAAACACTGCAAGATTGAACGCATTATAATTAAGTTCCCATATATCTTGAATCACTCCATAAAAGGACATATCTCTAATGATGGTGCTTTTATCTTTTGAACTGGACACTTGCATTGTTTTCGCCACAAAACTAACTTCACTATTTTGTACATTTCGATTTTAATCATAAGACTTCGTGAGATAGCGACATCCATTAATGGCATAACTGTTATACTTAATGACAAAAGGATGAGGGTCATGAGCAATCCACGTTAAGTTATCTGAAACTTCAACATTTCTCATCTCAATCTCAGATGCAACCCACCATGATAAGTACCCTAACATAATTACAATGTTCACCATAAAAAAAAATACCAATAAGTTTAAAATTTCACCTCTTCTCTTAACCAAGATATGAAAGTTCGATTGTGTTCTTCTTGAATCCATTTTTTATGAAGAACCTTATTTAGGTATTTCAATTGTAATATCCCCATGTTTTTACTTGAACATTGTAACATAAAGTTAAGTTTACGTCATAAATTTAAATAAAAAAATAAAAGACAAGATAATTGAAACTTTAACTTAATCTATATATGGTTGCGCATCAATTGTATTTGCCAAAACATACAGATGAGCTTGGTATAGAAGATCTTATTCAGGTATGAAGGAAACTCTTGAAGACAATGGTCCACCAAAGCTTGAATTGTCAAAAGATGCATCTAATTTGTTAATGCCTAGCCCAACAGGATCAACTCCAGATAAAAAGTCTGAACAAAACTCAATAGCTTATTCTACTATTTAACTTTTTGCAATACAACCCTCTGGACGATGTCGATTTCTCACATAGTTTTTTAGAACTTTCATGTATCTTTCGAAGGGATACATCAATCTTAGATATACAGGCCCATAAAGTTTGATTTCTCTAACAATGTGCACAGTGAGATGCATCATAATGGTGATAAATGAAGGAGGAAAATATTTCTCTAGCATACACATAGTCACCATAATATCTTCTTCCAACTTTTTCAGTTTTTGCACATTGACGACTTTATTACATACTGGATTGAAAAATATACACAACCGAGTGATGACATACCAAACATGTTTTGGGAGCACAGATCTTATCGCAATAGAAAACAATTATTGTAAGAGCACGTGACAGTCATTAGATTTTAAACCATTAAGTTTTAATCAGTCATCAACACAAGGTTTTTAATGTTGGAAGAATAACCTTCAGGTACCTTTACCTTTGACAATGTCTTCAGAACACCACGTTTTTCTTCCTTTGTAAGAGTATAATAAGCAGAAGGAATAAATATTTTTTTCACCATTGACAGGTGCAAGCTCTGGTCAAATTTTCAAATGAAATAAATCCCGTCTAGCATTCAAACCATCCTTACCTTTTTCGGGAATATCAAGAAGTGTACCCAATATATTCATACAAACATTTTTTTCAATGTGCATCACATCTAGACAATGTCTAATATGAATATCTTTATCAATATGGTAGCTCAAAAAATGAAGACACTATGTTCCAACAACTCCTTGCACTTTCTTTTATAGGTTGTTTTTTTGTCTTCTTCTTTCCTCTTGGAAATTCAAGGTCTTTTATTATTAAATATATGGCCTCTCTAAACAATGGTTCTGAAATTGTGTTAAGCTCCTTTTCACCATTAAATGACTTCTTTTGACCACGATATGGATGGTTGCATGCTAGAAATCTTTGATGTCCAAGGTATGCCATTTTCTTCCCATATTTTAATCTAATAAAGGACATATTGTCTCCACAAATTGGACATGTCTTATACCCTTTCACACTACATCTACTAAGATTTTAGTATGCAGGGAAATCATTTATTGTCCATAATAAACAACTCTTAAATTGAATAATTCATCTTGATTAGCATCATAACATTCAACACCACTTAACCATAACAATTTTAAATCCTCAATTAGTGGTGCTAAGTACGTGCCAATGTCATCTCCTGGTTGTCTTGGACCCAATATCAACATTGATAACATTATTAACTTTCTTTTCATGCACAACCATGGTGGAAGATTATAAATAACTATCACTTCGGGCCAACAACTATATTTAGAACTCATTTCACCATGTGGATTGATTCCATCAGCTAACAATGTTAAACAGATATTCTTAGGTTCAGAACCATAGTTTGGCCACTTCAAATCTACTAATTTTCAGGCTGGAGAGTCTGCAGGATGTTGTAATTTTCCATCAACTACTCGCTCATTAGCATGTCAAATCAAATTTTTAGCATTGTCAATACTTTGAAACAATCTTTTGAAACGTGAAATCGGTGGAAAGTACCATACAAATTTTCTAGGAATCTATTTTTTCCCTTTGTTTGCATTATTAGCATGCATCCACCTTGGTTCACCATAAGGACATTCGATTGGATCAGCATATTATTTTCTATACAAACAACAATCGTTAGGACATGCATGAATCTTTTCATAATTCATTCCTAGTGCACCTAAGTTTTCTTCGCTTCATACATTGATGTTGGGATCAAATTGGTAGCAGGAAAAATTTCCTTTAAAGTTTTCAGTAGTTTGGAAAAGCTAATATCACTCAATCTATACTTAACTTTCAAATTATACAACTTGACTAATGTGGACAACTTGGTGAATTTTTTGCATCCTTCATGTAATGGTTTTTCAGTATCATTAAGCAATTTTTCAAATTCATTTGGATCTTTTGAATAATCCTCATGAGCAACTTCAATCATTTCATTTAAACTTTCAACATCATTATCTTTATACATATGGGTATCAAACTTAGAAGATTTTCCATACGAGGATGAGTTAGGTAGTTGTTTGCCATGCTAAAACCAAAATTTATAACTTTCATCAATTCCATTGACATATAAGTGATCTCTAATAGTAGTACAACTTTGTTTTTCACAATTCCCACATTTCAAACAAGGACAATGAATAGAGCCATCATTTGTATTAGAAAATCCAAAATTCAAGAATCTTTCTACATCCAATTCATAATCTTTAGATAACCTACTCTTGTGCATCCATGATTTATCTATAGGTGTAAATACTAAGAGAAGTTATTGAGTAATGGTTATCAATTTGAAGTATAATAAAATAATACAATGATGCATAAAAATAAATGATGATGATGAGAAGTTTTCTACACCCACCATTGCAAAGAAAATCCAATGAACAATGATGATGCAATTAACTATTTGACAAACAAAAAACAAAAGGAATGAAAAAAGTATCTGCAAATAATTGGAAGAAGTTAATGACTTTTAGGAAAATAAAAATTTTAATTTATGAATGATACAAAGATTCATATTGATGGTTCCAGTTGGTTTTTTTTTTTGGTTGTGTACCTGTGCATGTGAGTCTATATAACCTACTAGTTTAAAGATCATCCTAGTAAATAAAATCAATATGATACAAAAAAAGAAAAACCATCCTACAATAAAATATCAGCATCATGGAGGGTCTTTCACTTATTCAAACTTGTTACTACCAAAAAGAAAAAAATCCACCAACAAGCATTGGTTTCCTTTGTATGGGCAGTTTATCTTTTTGTACCATATAATTGAAAAGTTGTAAATTAATAGATATAACCCACTTACTATTAAATGTAACCCACCCTTTTGTTTGACATTGAATTTTTCTCCTTGAAACAGTTAGTATTAGAAACAATAGAAAGTGAAAGAGAGAGAGAAACAAATGTTGGAAGTAGAAGAAATAGTCAATAATGTATAGGCAGTAGGATTTATCTCCATAAAGTACTTGACAAGAACCTACATGATATTTATACTTATATAGTCATGCCAAAATTAATGAATTAAAGAAACATCATATGAGGATGATACATCCTATAAGTTGATAAAAAGAAAAATGAAATGTCATAGCCTAAAATAGTAGTAGTGTAGGAAAAATAAACGAAATTGAAAGCTCAATATTTGCAACCAAATTATTTTGACATGTAAAAAACATATTGTGTTCTCAAATATCATATGTTGTAGAGTTCATGAAGCCAATGGCATAAGATGATTTTCTCTTAAATAATCATTTAAAGGAATAAATACAATCATCGAAACCTCTTTTCTTATTAAATGAGACAACTGAATCATTTCACCATGCTAAAATAGAGAGAAAAGATTTTCTTCTGCAACAGAATTTTGAAAACATTATATTGAAATGGAAACTTTAGTTATACTATCAATTTTTGTTCATTTCAATCCCTTGGAAATGAATAATAATGAAAGTAAAAGGAGTTAAAAGTTCAGAAACTAAAATAAACATAAGTTGGCAAAAAGAAATAGAAACCAAAAGTAAAAGGATAGAAAGAGAAGAGTCCAAAGATGACAACAAAATTGGAGAAGGCGTGGGAAAAGCTTTATAGGACACGTGAAGGGCAAGAAAGAAGAAGCGACAATGGTAGTAATAGGCTGAGCATTCTCAGAAAGCATAACAGAGAACATAACAGAACTTCAAGTTGCAAAAAAGAAAGTATTGTTTGGACATTCTGATAAAGAAAATTCTAAAACAAACCCATTATACCCAAAAAGACAACCACCATGTAACATTCATCTAAACTAAAAAGGCTAAAAGACTTGGAGAAAGACAGAGAGAAAGAGTAAAGATATCTGCTGATATTTATGACATTGTATAAGATTAGTGATGAGTCAACAATATCTCATTGCATTTGAGGTAGAACAAACTCAAAGAGTAATGTTATAAAAAAAGAAAAACCACACCCATTCATCATACAAACCCAAAGTTTGACACTTTTTTCAAATTCAGGAAGACTCATCACAACTGACAAACTTGTTTGCAGGTGAAGAAAGCAAGCCCTAATTGACATAACTTAAGCAAGCCCTAATTGACATAGAACGTTATCTCAATTACAATCGTCAGCCAAGACAACCAGAATATTACCTCAAGTATAGACCTAAGTTTTATATCATAATGTCATTGTCACAGACTTAATGTATACTACATATAACTGAAATCATAATTTGTGACCTAGAAGTGTGAAATTTTGTAGTGTTGTAATTATATTAACACAAACAGCAAAGTATGCAAACGATAAATGTCAAGTGCGGTCTCACCAAAACTTTCCATTTGCAACTAGCAGAGATGTACCATTAAAATACCAAAACTATAAATAAATTGAATGGCAGCAGAAGAATATACAATTTTCAATTAACAAGCCTATTAATAACAGAAACTGAAAAATGATATAGAAGAAAGGAAGAAGAAGACTAACCTCAAACCGTTGGTAGACGTCGAAGAACCTTAAGTGAAATCCAAAGCAACTGGAGTTGGAAAATGATGTAGAAGAAAGAAAGAAGAAGAGTCTTTGTTCTTACGTTAAGGAAAATCTTCACCAAGTAGGTTGAAATAAGAAAAGTCCTAAATTTTTTGAAGTGTTGCCTTGTAGACAACGACGGTGCCAGAGCTACGCGACAATGGCGTTTGGACAGAGACAACAACGACGTCTCATCGATTGAACGAAGGGAATCGTGTGTATTGCATAGTGCTTGAGCAAAAGAGATCGAACATGGGCATCACAGTCGTTGGTGGGATATTGGAGCACACGCAGATGAACGACCATCGAAGCTTGGGCGTGGTGGATGGGATGTCGAACGCTTGGGCGTGGTGGATGATCGTCTAGATTTTTTGGTGTGATTGGAGAATTGTGCGACCAAGGTGAAGAAATCGTGGATGAGGAAAAATTTGAAGGAAAAAATTAGGGATTTTCTTTAGAAGTTGAGGAAAAATGGGAAATTTGAGGAAAAAAAGAGAGGAAAATATCTTAGTTTTAGAAAATGGAGAAAAAATATATTACTTGACATCCATTAATTAAAATTAATCTTCACTCTTTTAATCTATCAAGTATTTAAAATAAAAAATAAAAAAATTATGCATTTTTTTCAGTTTTTTGTTATTCTTGACGTTTTTCTTTCTATTTACAATTATTATTAAGACTGTCAAGAATATCAAAGTTGCAGACATCTAGTATTGCTAGTTTTGTAGTAATGGTCCTTTTTGCAAGATATGACAAAGGGTCTCTTTGTATTCAATGTGATCTTTCTAAGTATAATTTTTGGCAACAAGTCTAGCCTTGTGTCGTTCGATATTTCCATTTGAGTCAAGTTTGGTCTTAAAGACCCATTTACATCCAACTCTTTTACTTTCCTTAGGCAATTCTACAAGATTTCAAACTTCATTACCGTTCATAGATTTTAACTCTTCTTTCATGGCATCTAACCATTTGGAAGAATTATCTTCTTTAATGGCTTGTGAAAAAAAAATCGGATCATTATCAATACTTAAGTCAAATTCCGACTCATGCATATAAACCACATTGTCATAAAAAATAGCTGATCTTCTTGGTTTTACAAATCTTCTTAACTATATTTCTTGTGGTCTCTCAGTTAGAGGTTCATTTGTTAACATCATTATGTGGTGTTTGACCATTAATTTGTTCTTCTTATGGATTGTTAACAGAGTCAACAACTTGAGAAGAAGTTATAGATGAAAAAATTTTCATCCTAACTTCTTGAATTTTCACTTTGCGTGGTTCCAAACCCCCACTTATGACATCATTTTCAATGAACCTTACATTTCCAGTTTCAACGATTCACGTTCTATGGTTAGGACAATAAAATCTATGCCATTTTGATTTTTCTGGATAACCAATCTAGTTTTCTTTCGTGTGGAATATAAATTCTTACTTTCGCTTTACAACCCCATACATGTAGGTGCCTTAAACTAGGTTTCCTTATTGTCCACAATTCAAAAGATGTCTTTAGAACATACTTACTAATAAATATCGAGTGGTTCTTAATGCATACATACACAAGTAAAAACAAATTAATTAACATACTTCTAACCATATTCATTAATGTACGATTATGTCTTTCTACAACACCATTTTGTTGTGGTATTTTTGGTATTGTGTATTAAGCACATATACCATGACTTTCTAGAAATTTAGCAAATGGGTCAAAACAATGTGCTTTCTCATCATATTTTTCATAAATTTTATAAAATTCTTGGTATTTTCAATTATGTAATTGTGGACTTGATATTGTCTACTACAGTCATTCGTATAAACTTTAGTCTCAATCTATTTGATTTTTCCCAAGCTTTATAGAAAGATCTATTCTCATCACTACTAGCAGAAGTAATTGCAGTAGGTTTCTCACTTAAAAGTGTCAAATCAAGATCCAAAACTCTAAGATGGAATCAGATTTGTTTACACCAATCAGAAAAATTGGGTCCATTAAACTTAATAATAGACATAGCATGCAAAATGAAGAGAAACAGAAGTTTCTCCTCACTCACATACATCCTAGGAAAATTTCCAAGAGGTCACCCAACATAAAATTGCTCCAAGCTAAGCACGCTTAAATTTAAAGTTCCTATGATCGAGTCATCGAAAAGGAAGGTGCATCTTGTTTGTATAGGTATTAACTTTTAATTGTTTTAAGTCTTTTTTAACATTACTTTCATGTTCTCAAGATTCCTCTCATTCAGATGTGATATCGGTTCATTCATGTCTCCCTCCTAATCTCGGACATTACAATTTTATAATAACAAAAAAATCAATACACTCATGACAAATCATTAATATTTTATAATATCATCTCATTCATTAGCACTGAATGAACATGAGTAGTTGAATCAACTTTAATTTGATGTCTAAAAGTTTACCAATTTGGTCACTTTGGTAACTAACAAACGGTTCATAACATAGGCATCATGATAAAAATAATTCTAATTAACCACAATAAGATTCAAAATTATAAAACTACTAATTACTTTTGGATAATTTAAATGTTCTATAATAATGAAAATCAATATACTCATGATAATATCTTTATGTTTCATAATATCATATAATTCATTAGCATCACATAAATATGAGTAATTGATTTAACTTTAATTTGATATCTATTGAACTTACAAACTTGGCCACTTTGATGACTAACAAATTATTCATAATATAGATATCATATTAAAATAATCATAAATAATTATTTCCTTAATTTGCAAACCAATATCAATAGAATATATCTATAAGACTTGCTAATTTGGCCATTTTGGTGACTAACAAATTATTCATAACATAAATATATTGCAATAAAACAATCACAAACATTGATAATTAAACTAACGTTAACTTTAATTTGATATTTATAGATGATTATTAATTTGGCCACTTTGATGACTAACAAATTATCTATACTATAGATATCAAATAATCACAAACAAATGAATGCTTTAAATTATTTGTGATTTAAACATAACTGAAAAGGATAATAAAACATAATTTCTAAACTTTATGAAATTTAAACATGCATAATTTATTATATTTTAAATTTAAGCAACTCAATCATAAGAAAAGTAGTAACATTAATGGAGTAATTAAGAATTTAATTAATCTCCAATAACTTTAATCCAAAAATAAAAATATATGAATTTTGGAAAACTCTAACCTTGATAGTGTGATTATCTTGGTGATTATCTTGTGATTATCCTTTGATGGTATCTTTATCTTCTTTTTCTTTGTTTTTATTTTTCTTTTTCATAATAAGAAGATAAAAGATGTTTCAGGATAAGGAGATAAAATATTTTTCTTTTTCATAATAAGAAAATAAAATATTTAGCTTCTTCATAATAATAAAATAAAGATTTATCTTCTTCATGATAAGAAGTTAAATATTTTTCTTCTATTTCTAAAACTTATTTGTTTTCTCCAATTAAGTTTAATTGGATATCTATATAATATACTAATTTGGTTACTTTGGTGACTAACAAATTATTCCTAACATATAGATCAAATAACATTATTCCCAAGTGATTTTAATTGCAAAATTTACAAAAATATTAATATTGCAAATAATTTTATCAAAACTCTCATTCAATCTAAACTACATAATTTAAATCACTATGATAAGTGAATACTTTAAATCATACTTTATATCATTATCATTATATATCCATAACACATAAAATACAATTAATACATAATTTATGTGATCATCATAACAACAATTCAGCGTGATTTACATCACAATTTGCAGTTAGATATTGCAATAATTTCATCAAAACTTCATTCAATCATACATTATTCTTCAAAATTTAATTGCATAATTTAAATTTCAAAGATAAGTTAGTACTTTAAACATAACATATGCATAACACATAAAATATAATTTATATGATCATCAAAATCTAAATTGTAATTAGATTTTATATGATGAATTAGATTTTCAACAACATCCTAATCTTCATTAGATTTTAATTCCATTAATTATGGATTAGAATATTAATTGAATATACTTACAATTCATTTAAACAAAATAATTATATCGATAATTAATTATTAAAGAAACAAAACAATCAAATTGATAATTGATCTTTTAACTAAAACAATCAAATTATGATTATCATTGAAGAAACAAACATAAACTATGCCAACAGGACATGCATACTAATAATTAATCATTAAAGGAACAAAATACATCATGGCCAATGGTAGTTTTTGTGGCCGGCGGTAAGTTTTGTGGCCGGCGGTAAGTTTTGTGGCTGGCGGACATGCATATATATTTATATATATACATCATTACATTTCTTTCCTTCCTTCACGGTTTCAAACTTAATTGTTAACAATCAATAATTAAAGAATCTTTAATTAAATGATAATTGATAATTAAATAATTTTAATTCAAATTGATGAAAACATGCAGCAAAATATTAAAAACAAATTATTAATCATCCATATAAAATCACAAGTTCTCAGATACCACATGTAAACTTTAGTTTCATGATTATACAATTAAACCATAACATTGTATAAAACAATAAATGTCAAGATCTTGAAACTATATGATTTTCACAAATTAAACTTAGTTAGAGAATCACATTCATTGATCCATGAATGGTCTTCTAAGGGATTGTGTTTCTCTCACTTGACCTCCCTTAACATAATTAATTTTCTTGATCGAAAGAGTGACTTAGTTAACGAGGCAATGAGAGAATCAATCCCTAAAATTCTATTTATAGACACCACTCATCATGGTGTTTAATCAGGGCATTATCCTTTTACCTAATGGACCTAATAAAATAATAAGTCCACAAGAGATAAAATATCATATAATGCATATGGACCACATTAATAACGATATTATAAAAATAAATCTAACATCTTTAAATATTTGAAAAGCATGATTTCTATGTTTATGTATTTAAGTATGTTTCTCTGATACTTAGCATGATTTATTTACTTTGTTAGGTATTAAAAGCATGAGATTTTAGCCAAGTATTTGAGTAAAGCATGAGTTACAAATACGTTTAGAATCAAGTCTGAGCTATATAAGTTATTCAAGCTAAAGTTATTTATAAGTTATGAGATATTGATTTTAAAGCATTACTCTATACCTGGGAGGTACATAGATGAGTTATTATGACCCTTAGAGTAGTTTCATGTGCACATAGAAAATTTCCGTTGTTTGTGTGTAGAATCTCCAAATGGCGAAAACGATGGAAATATTGAGTGTGCCCTACTACAACATAGACGTTGGAAGTACTAAGCATGCTCTATTATGACAAGGTTATATAGATACTGGAGGTCTGAGATGTTCTAATGATATTTATGCAATTTAAATTAATCTTATTACTGCTTCCTACATGATTTTGTATTTTTGATAAGTTGTTTATGAAATATGGAAAATAAAGCTCTTATGTTTCAAAGCATGAGTTTATGATTTAAGTCTGAGTTATCTTTTCATTAAAGATGGTTGCCCAATAAGTCATTCAACAATCGATTTTAATGTTTTCATTTCTTAGGTTGTGATCGTGTTCTCCAAGTTTGACCTACAAATTTGCAAGAATTTAAATGTTTAGATTGAAAATAGGAAAATTGTTTTAAATACAAAAGTAGTTGAAAATATCTTCAAATATCGTAAAATTTTACTTTCTATCCGTGATAGATGATGATATGTTCATATATGTAAATCTCAAAATTAAAAAGATTAAGAACACTTTAATTTTTCTCAATCCTTTCTTGAGTCTTGTAGGATAAAGAATTCGCTTAATTTCCAATCTCTCTTACCTCTCTTTAATCATTTGGTGAATCTTTACGTATTGTTGATCTTGAGTTAAAAACATAATATAATTTGTTTTTCCAATTTCCTTAAACACAATTGCTTTAATATTTTTGTAATATCTTTTAATATTTTCCTGAATAATTCTAACCATTCTCTCAAGTGAATTTCAAGATAGACTCTACCCTTCCATTCCCTTGGGTACGACCCTCTACTTCCGCTTTCTATGGTAAAAAGTAAAGGACCTTATAAATACTTTTTTTTATTGGCTAACGGTAAGAATTTTCTTTACTTGAACTATCTCTTTCAAGTTGCAACTTGTGATTAATTTTGTTTCGTTTGATTGATTTCGTTGCATACTTGATACACTAAGACGACCTTACCAGTTTGCATCACACTTTGCGCACACATTTGTCTCTGTTAAAAAATGGCACCTTGCACGAGGTTTTCAAAGAAACTTGTTTCATGGAGTTGAACTTGTGTTAATGTTGATTTTGATGTGATGTGGTTCAATTAGGTAGAACTTGATCATCTGATTTTCTCTCGATTAAATGTGACGCTTGATTTGAGCAAGCGAAGCATGATGTTCTTAAATTGAAGTTTTAGAATAATGTTTGTATCTTCAAAGGAACTTGTCTTCAAGTGTGGTTAGCTCCAAGAGTTGGAAAGTCTTTTGATTGTCGAGAACTCTCTCTAAGCTTCTAAAGTATAAAATTTCTGACCCTTTTAAATGGACGAAAACTCCTCTATTTGTAGAGTTCTCTATGGGTTTGAGCTTGGTTCGTTAATGGACTTGGTCCAATGTGAACAATTAGTTGGATTTGGGTATTATTTAGCATTTAGGGTTAATTAAGTCTATATTCGGACTCAATTGGAGTCTAGTCTAAATATAAATTTTAATTGAACCAAAATAATTAGTTTAATATAACGGTGACGATGAGAAAACTTGATATCATTTTGATATTATGTATTCAATTTTTTTTTGGAACACATTTCAAAATTTAATCGTTCCCAAATGGGATGATTTGCAAATTAGTCATTAATTTGAGAAATGATGATTTGCAACGTGTTTCATTAAAGTGATAGATAAACGTCTTTTACTGGAGTGATAGATGTCTAGCTAAGTCTATCTCAATCTATACAATAGATAAAATGTAAATTTTTGCTATATTTATAAATAAGTTGGTTTATTTTGCTAAAGATATCCATTAGAAAGTATAAAAATTACAGGTAATTTTTTGCTATATTTATAAATAACTTAACTCATAGGTTAGCTCGTTTTCATTCTGCACCTAAAAATATTTTCATCTACTTTTATTTAAGTCTCTGTCCTTGTTTAGATGTTAATTATATAACTTGATCGACTAACCAAGTATTACATTGGTTAATGCAAAAATCCTATAATTTTTTTTAGAGAAAAAAATCAAATGATTTAAAAAAAAAAATTTAAAATGTACCGATGCATTTATATTTTGACACACAGATATAAAAAAATAATAAATAAATAAAAAGTTAATCCACATCGAGTTCAGACAACTTGACATTATCATAATTGGCACTTCCATCACTTGGAGGCATTTGGTTTCCATTTGAAATGCTATCAACTTGTTGTTGTGGTACCATTGTATTCATACAAGCCTCCCCAATTTCATTCTATCAACAAAATAGTAGAAAAAGTTTAGGAAATGAACTATAAAAATTAAATTTAAACAAACAAACAAACAGTTTATGTGTTTAATTTCAAAATCAAATCAATTCATTACAGTTTAAACTTTGTATACTAACTCAGTTAGGTAAGTGGTATAATTCTTAAAACAAATCCTATTATAATTAATTGGGTCATGGAGTAGAGATGACTTATAATATGTGATTGTTTCTCTATGCATGTATATGTAATGTAGGCGTGGAAAGTTTTTTTGGGGGGTTTGAGATCGGGTAGATATACTATACCTTGACAACATCAAAAGAAGTTTGAGGGATGAAGGAAGAGAGGAGTTGAGTTGTGGTGTAGTTGTGATGCCA
>JBBPDI010000029.1:21113138-21132263 GCA_037974545.1 Cucumis variabilis | reverse complement strand
AAGCAAAGAAAGCAAGTTCATAGGGCTGTTTGAAATTGCATAAATAAATGAAGTGAAGGCACATACTATGCCCTAAATAGAACACAAAACAGAAAGCAAAGAAAGCAAGTTCATAGGGCTGTTTGAAATTGCATAAATAAATGAAGTGAAGGCACATACTATGCCCTAAACAGAACAAAAAACAGAAAGTAAAGAAAGCAAGTTCATAGGATTGTCTAAAATTGCATAAATAAATGAAGTGAAGGCACATACTATGCCCTAAACAAAACACAAAACAGAAAGCAAAGAAATCAACTGTAGTCATACACATGATTCGTAACATGGATTTTAACTACATGTAGAAGGATGACTGGAACTTCAAAAAGAAGAAAGCAAAAGTAACTTACAAACCAAAATAAGAAGTAACAGAAGAGGAAGCAGGACGGGAATAAGTTAAACAACATAAAAACAGCACACAAGTAAAGAACAAATGAAGAGGTATATATAGATGGATTAGTGGTTGAATAATTATGAATTTATTGTCCCAAAACAAAAATAAACAAAAAACAAAAAAAGAAGAGAATCTCTGCAAATGATAGACAAGTACAGAAAAGGAAGAAGATAGTCAAAACCTATCACAGTGAGAAAAAAAAGCCTATGAATAGACAAATGCATAACCCACCACAGAACGACAGGATTGAACAAATAGATTGCAGGGTTATGGATGGATGGGAGTTAATTGGAAGTAAATAGAACAGATTTCATAGGTAACCAAATACAGTAGGCATATTTATTGCAACTAAATTGGATCCGAAAAATGGAAGCAACAAATGGCAAAAGGATTAAAATGGAACATAATAGGGAACACCGATTACAACAAATGCCCAAAACAATTTTATGATGAATGGTAGGCAGAAAATTAAGTTCATTGAAAGAATTACAACAATACAACAATGTAATTTCTATTTCAAATGCCCAAATATGCACATATATGGAAGGAAATTGAATGAAAACAAAAGTAATAAGAAAAAAATCACACAAGCTTTCAGTAATCAGAGGCATACACTACGAATATGGTCCAATTTGCAATACTAGAAATTATAGGGAGAATAAAAATAATTTGACTCAAACAATTTGAAAAAGATAACGCAGTGGTTTGTAAGCAATTTGAATGAAAACAAAATTACTCATAAAAAAAATCAGACATGTGTTTGCAATCCTCATCATCGACATTGAAGAAACTCGAGGTCCAACCGCTTACCTCCAACCATACCTTGCTCGAACACCCTAATGCACAAAAGGAATAGTGTAGTAAGTGTCTGTTTCAGTGTGCAAAGAAATCTGCTCGGCAAATGGGAGTCCAAGCAACAAGGAGAAGTGGAAGGGGGGACATCGAGTTCAATTGCATTTCACCGAGACGTCGTGAACATGAAATTGTTTTAGTTTCAGAGGCAAAGTCAAAACTCAGTTGCTCAACGAAACCAAAACCCTAAACCCATTTGTTTTGGAGGCAACACAGTGAGAGAAGCCTTTAACGAAACCGTGCAAGACAAAGAGTGAGAGAGAAAGAAATACTAGGGGAAAAGAGGATTTGTTCCCACAAGAAAAGAATAACCAAAGAACAACAACAGAAGAGGTTGAAGATGAATTGGGGGAAAATAGGATTTAATTCTTCTTGGCCCTTAAACCAAAAAGAAGTTTGTTGATAACGATTCAACAGATGACAAAATGATTTCATATGAAAAGCAAGGAAGGATGAAACGGGTTACAGAAAGGTGAACTGAGTGTTGAAGAAAGGTTGAAGACGAGTGGAGAAAGGTTGAAGACGGGTTGTGATGGAGAAGACCGTATGACAATCGTGAAGGGTTGAGAGGTGTTACCCATTGAGTTAAGGGCAAAAATGGAAAATGGAAACCCTAAAACTAGGGTTTCCTTAAAACGGGCCCCAAACGTGGGTTAGGGTTGTAATAACCCAAGCCCACGGTGTTAGTCTGGGGCCCAAACACGCCCTTATAGATAACCTTGAAGTTTTGATAACATATTTTGATAACATTTTTTCTCATATAAAATGTCATCTTTGATTCCCAAACATCTTATTTCCAAGTATTCTATTTCCCATGTATATTTTATTCTTGAACATCAATAAAACCTTAAACCAAACGATTTCTTAAAGTTTTTTTTTTCACATATAAGAAAAAAATGATTTATTTGTCGTGATGGTAAGTTTCTCTCTTTCCTACTTTTCTCGTATTGATAGCTAAATTCGTGTATACATCACTTAATGCAAAACTTCAATTATTTTATGCATAAATGAACATCAACAAAACATCAAGGGTGGAGGTCCTAAAATGAAAATGGTCATCACTCCCAATTATTTTATGCAGTGGCAACCGTTCATTACAATAAAATGGAAATACTCGTAAAAACTCATTTCAAGCGCTTTTGACGAAAAAGAAAAAAATAGAGTTTTTTTGGACTTTCTATCTAACATGATTGTTTTTTTATTGTGTCATCAATTTAGGACTAAAAAAAAAATCGTTAAACATACTAAAATGAAAAGGGTGCCATTTTGGCGAAAAATGACGAAAATTTTTGAACTTTTTGAAATGAGATGACACTTCTTAAGTAACCGTTATATTATGTTGTAGTCATTTTATGGAATTCTATGAATTTTATTCATTAAAGAACTAGTTGTGGGATGCAGCTGACAATTAAAAAGAAAATTGGCAATACCTCAAATTATTACTTCTTTTTGCTATCATTTGGAAAATCAAGACCTCACATTAATCTTTTAAGTTACCTAAATTAAATTTATTGAATGATAGGAACTTTTTTTTTCTTAAAAAAAAATAGTTTAACATTCCTTTTTTAAGGTTAAATTTGAAAATTAGTCTACTTCTTAAATAAAAATCCATAGTCTTTATCTAAATTTGACAATATATTATATACGTTTTAACATGGGGACAGATAATTAATTAAAAATATTGGTTCATTTTCATCTTTTTTTTCCCCTCTTTTTCCTTTACCACTTACCCCTTTATTTCATTTCCCTCCTCACTTTCCCCCTTTTTAGAAAATTCACAAAAGCAACATACTTTTGGTTTTCGTTTTAGAAAACAACACATTATTTAAAAACTCATAAAACTGTTGTTTAGATCCATCTCAAGCAAAATCGACATCGAGATTTTTCTACAATATTATAATTTGTCAACTTATCGATTGTTTTGAGTTTTTTTTTTCAGTGCATCTCGATAGACATTAGATTGAGATTCTATCATTTTTCAAATCATCTCAATTTTTTTTTTCTTTTCAAAAAAAAAATTATGGATCTTAGTTCATCATGGACAAAATTGTACTGAGAAAGCCTAAAAAATTGATAAATTTACCAAATCTTACACTCTCATGCTTCTCCTTAGAAGTGATTCACAAATAAGTTTCTTCTTCAGCTGGGTACCTCTCCTCATATGACTTCTCCTTTGCTGGAATAGTCTTTGTAAGCTCTCATCCCTTTCTCCTTTTATTTATATTAATATTTCCTAAGTTGTGAAAAATAAGTTTAAATCCAATTGTAAATTTTCTGTGGGTTGAATCATTTTGGTAAGAAAATTTTGTAATCAAATTTTTGGTAATGATTAGGGAATTTGAAAGGAATGAATCTAAGGGACAAAAACAAAAATTAAGTATGAAGTGAAGGACAATATGGTAATCTTTTTTCTTTTATTTTAATTAAAATAAATAAAATAAAGAAGAGAAGAAGACTTCTTCTTCTTCATCTCACGATCTTTCTCCCTTCTCTAGAAAATTCTCAGTGTCGACCTCCCCCTCACACCACCATCTCTTTCTCTCTCTCGCACGCCGACAAACTGTAGCCAACGCTCTTACGTCTCTCTTTATCGTGCGTCAACCATGATGCACTCCAGCCACAAGCGTGACTCACCAGACGAGGACCAGTATACTGCACCACAACTGTTCTGGCTGATTTGAAGCTGGTGGCCTTGATTGACGTCGCTCTGTCCGAGTTCTCCATGGATTTTGTCGTTAGTCTAGTCGTCCAACATCCAACCATCTTTTACCGTCATCCCACTAGTCGAATCGTCAATAGCATCATTCTTTTCTGGCTATCTCACACTTATCTAAGATTTAGGGTAAAATTTCTTTGTTTTAGTTGATTTTTTGAAGATTTTCTTACCCATTAAGTTTTGGCTTTGATTTTGCAATACCTATCATATTTTGTTATTAGATTTGGAGTCTTTGGAGATTTTAGATGTTGTCAAGCCTTTAGGAAAGCTAATAATTGGATCTTTTCACACAACTTGGATAAGATTCTAAGCTTTATGAAGCGGGTCTTGAGTACCCATCTAATTTTAGTGATAATGTTGAAAAACCCATGGTGTTGGATGCTAGATTTTGAAGTTTGGTGGTAGTTATGGTACTGTCCATTGAAGTTTAGATTACTTTGTTAAGTTCTTGGAAATTTTTGGAGTAATTTCGTTGAGTTTTCCTAGAGTTCTTGAATGTCCATTAAGTTTAATCATTAAAATTGAATTATCCATGATACTGATCGGATCCTAGAGTTGAATGTTAAAGGTTGAAAATGGACTTTCCTTTAACTTTAGAGTTTGCTTGGGTGTTACTTATATAAGCTTTGAAACACACAATGGTTTTTAGGTACTAGATTCTTTAGAAAGCGGTTAACGTGCTGTCAAGGCGATTTCAACAAGCTTTCAATAAGGTTTTAGGTAAATTTAGTGAGTTATCTCCTAGTTCTTGAATACCCATTTAGACTTAGCGTTAACTTGATTTTACCCATATTGTTTTATATGAGGAATTGAAGATTTAGAGAACTTGGAAGCAATGATCAACACGTTTAAGATTATTTTAGACGAGTTTGTGTAAGTTCCTAAGTTATTGACTCGTTGGATTGATATTTAGATTGTTAATGGATCTAAATCTCCAACGTATGGATATTGGGTATAAGAACATATTGAAATGAAAGACCCAATGAGTTTGACTTATGTTTGAACATCCATTTTACTAAAGATTTAAATTTGAGGTTTTGAAGGTTTGAAAGTAGATTTTTAGTCTAGTCTAAGGAGATTCAAGAATGTAAGGACTCTAGAAATGTAAAATACCTTAAATGCTCATAATCAAGTGTTTTTAGAGATTGTTGTGTCGTCTTGCTAAGTGAAGATAACCGAGAGACCTTAATCTTTGTTTTAGGCCAATTGAAATGGAGAAAATGTATAATTCCGAGGGATCGAGTCATTGATAGTAAGTGGTTTATTTTCATTATAAATTTATATTTTTTTTATAGTATGCCACGATTTTGAAAACTTCGAGCATGATTATTTTATAAACTACGTGTTAGAAATGTTTTTAAATATGATTTTTGGTTCCCATGAACTCTTATATTTTGGAAGCATGGTTGAACCCAAACTTACTAATCACGATATATATGGTAACTGGTTTAAAGAATATTCGACCTGTTATTAAATGTGGATGTTTTGAATGGAAGGTTATTCTTAAAACATGTATTGATTGCTAAGAATTAAAAATGATTTTATGAAATCTGTTTCTGACCATGTTTGACTTTTAAGCATGAAATATATGATTTAATGATGCTGTTGATTTACCAATAAGCTATGCGAATGTGTTTGTGAGCCTAGGTGAGGATATGGATGAAAGATTTTGATTTGACTTCTAGCCTAGCTTAATCCATGGTGGGTGGCTCGATGTGCACAAAGGAGCAAATATGGAGGTTGTTACTATGGTAGGTGCTAAGTATGTGTGAGCTCAGTTTGGCCGCGTGTTTCTTTGTGGATATGGATCACGTGTGAGTTATTCTCGATCGTGTATTTAGTATTCTATCATCGTTAGATTAGATGGACGTTGTTACTGTGGCAGGTACTAAATATGCGTGAGCTGAGTCTGGCCGCTTGTTTTCTTGTGGATATAGATCACGTGTGAGCTATTCTCGATCGTGTATTTAGTATTCTACTATAGTCGGATTGGTTGAAGGTTGCCATCGTGGCCGGTGCTAAGTATGCATGAGCTCAGTTTGGTCGCATGATTCCTTGAATCATGTGCGAGCTATTCTTGGTTGTATATTTAGGCGCTTTACTATGGTAAATCCTTATATGGTACAAGTTTATTGGTATTACTTGTGATTTACGTAATATGTGATGATAATGTTTTATGTTTTAATTATTATTTCATTATTGATGCATATTTATACATTTTTTAAAAGCATGTTTTACAAGTTTTTACTTCTAAAATCTTGTCACTCACTGAGTTTTTAGCTCATGCTTTTAATGTTTTCTCCCCTTAGGTTAAGTTCCAGACTTTCGTTGAGCATCTCGCCATTGATTGTGGATCTTTTTTGCTTTATATGTCCGTATATTTATGCTTTGTATCCTTCATGAGTTTAGTTAGGATCGGTGATGGTTGTGTTAAGGAACCCACTTTCGAGAAAATTATTGTTGGTTAAAATCCTTGTAACTACCCTTAACATTGTATTTAAACTTTGTTTGTGACTCTGGATTATTTTGGATGAGTGTGTGGTGAGACACACTCGATGTTATTTGAGTTTGAAATGCATAGAAGTGTGATTTTTTTCTTCTAATTTCCAAGTGTGGTAAGTTCATTTTTCAGGGGAGAGTTTGTTGAAAGTTTTATAAAATTTCTTGAAAAGTATTTTACTAAACTTACATTGAAAAAGGAATGTTTTTAAAGAGTAGATTCACACCGTGATCAATGTTAGAGGGGAAAACCTAGAACGGGGTGTGACAATCTTCCATTTAGCTACCAAAGTGTTTAAGGTTTCCTTGAAATTTGCTTATGGATTCTTCTGCTTGATCTGCATCAGATGACATAAAGCCAAAAATGTGAATTTTAGAAGTCGTTACTTAACAATTTAATAACAATCTTTCAAATCTTTCTAAATCTTAACTTTTTAAAAAATAAAAAAATTAAATAAGATTTGGAAATATTTGAAAAATGGTAGAGTCTTGATCTAATGTCTACTGAGATGCACTAAGAAAATCTAAAACAATCGATAAGTTGAAAAATTTTAGGAAAATCACGGTGTCAATTTTGCCTGAGATGGATCGAGAAAAGTAGTTTTATGATTTTTTAAAAATGTGTTATTTTTTTAAAAAATGAAAATGAAAATTGTGCTACTTTTGTCCATTTCCTCATCTTTTTCTCTATTTCCTTTACCACCCTCCCACATCATCTCACGCAAGCCCTCCTTACACTTTCTTAAAATCCCAAATTTTAAGGTTAAGGATACAAATACTATTTTTTGTTTTTAGTGGTATTTTTCAATGACACATTTTTCTATAATTCCTAAAGGAGTGTGAGGCATAAAGTGAGTTATTGTAGTTTATGGTTATGTCTGTGGACTATAATAAACTGTGTTTAGAGCGAAGAATATTATAGTATGAGTCATTATAGTTTGTGTTTGGGGTGCAGAGTACAATACAAGAAATTAGGGATCTTTCGACACCTAAAAACGTTGGCATATATACCCAAATGCATCAGGAAAGAATCTCTCGACGCATATAACAATGTCGGAAGGCAAGTCGAGATTATTGTGTCAGGAGAAATTCTCGATGAACGAATGAAAATGCATCAGAAATTTAGTACTTTGACGCTGCAATCCTCGACGGATGGAGCATGTCGAAAAAAGGTAACTTTTGATGTGCTCATTATAGTATTGGGAGTAAAGAATGCTCGACGTGGCATTTGGAAAGCCGTTCCTGATGTTTTGCTTATAATGTCGGGAAAAGTTGCTAATTCCTGACGCCTTTATGTGTCGAGAGATATTTTTAATACTTTTTTTCCAATTATTATGTTCAATTTTTTTATTTTATTTTGAGGTACTTTTTTTAGTTCCAATTTGATTTAAATTCAATTAAGTTTTCAAATACAAAATTAGTAGATGCATTAAAATACCAAATTATCATTTATAAAATTAGAAAATAGTTCAAACTACTTGGACAAGTACATATTGTTTGAAGTAATTACATAAAAAAGAAAACAATACATCATCTTTCATTGTCCTGGACACCATCTTTGAACAAGTCGACACCTACAATGATATGAAAGTAAAGTACATTATTCAAAGTTGAATGAAACCAAAATGCATGGATATACCAAAAACTTACTTAGAACAAACAATAATCAAAATACAATTCATTCTCACACTTTCACCCTTTCAACTTAGGAACAAACAACAATCAAAGTACAACCCCTAAGTATCCAATTTCTCAAATTTCCATTTAACTTACACATACACTCACTTAGATGTTCCACCCAGCATAAAAACTATGCTGAAACGTGTCAAAGTAACGTTTAACCCCCCCTCTCAAACTCAATCCATAACGTAACCACCCAAAAATACCTGACCTCTCAACTTCGGCGTGCCACCCAACGTAATATAAAAATATATACCTCAAGTTCATGGTCCTCTGTGTGCTCGAGTCATTTCCTCAATCATCTTCTTAATTTCTTCTATTTTTCGGGCATGCATCTCTGACGTTCTTCATTGCTCTTTAATTAATCATTTAGCTTCTGCAATCTCATTTCTTTGTTCTTCAATCTTGGTTGTTTGTTCTTCAATTCAAGATTGCGAGCACTCAAGGCTAGTTCGTAGTTCCATAACCTCTCTAGAGTGCATTTCTTGAGAATATTAACTCAAGAAACTGCTACCATTCTTTTGGGACTTGAGCTTGGGGCCCCAACCAAGACTTTTTGAGCATCCTAGTCGTCTACCCAAAACTTTCTTGCATATCTTGTCTCTGAAAAGTGGTTGAAAACCTTTCGAGGTAGGTGCAGACAGTAGTTCCAACATTTGATTTTGCACATAAATAGTTAAGTTAATTATACAATTCAAGTAGAAAATAAAACACATTAAACTAATAGCTTACATGTGCATCTGCGACCACTTGTGAAACGAATTTGTCACTCCTATTGGCGTGTGTTTCTTTAAACAATTCCACATGTTCCACTGGCTGACCTCGTTCTTAAGTGAGCTCATGTTGTCGTTGTAGGAATGCCTTAGACCTGCTACTATGGTTGTAAGACTGATTCTCTCTAGCAGCCTTGTTGGTCCTTGATTATTCCTACATGCAAACAACAAAAATGATACTTCAATCTTCACAAGCTAGTTAACACTTCCGACAAACAAAATTACTAACAAATTAAAAACTAAGTTTAACTAAAGACTACTATAACTGTAGGATAGCCAGAACAAATCAACCACAAATTACTTCTATCTTTACAAGCTAGCTAACACTTTCAACAAACAAATCTCCACACAATTTCCGTCATCAATCCCACGAAATCACCATGAGTAAAACTAACAATTCATCATACAAATTTAAGTTCTTAACAAAAGGGCTTTTAGGGCAACTTCTACAATCAACAATTAATCAAACAAATCTCAAAACAAAGTTTGCAATTCATCAAACAAAATCTCAAAACAAAGTGATTTTGGTTCTTAATCTTTCTTAATTTTACTTCCAAATTCATTATAGCCCCCCTCTAATTCATTATACCCCTCTCTAATTTCTCAAATTCATTTATTTTTAAACATTTTCCTAAACCTAAATATTTCTAAACCCTAAACCTAAATAATTTTTTTTCCCTAAATCTAAATCAACGAAACCAAGCATTCAAAATACAACAAATACATAGTCTCAAGCAAATTAAATCAATTTAAAAAACTAAATATATAATTTTTTCTTTAAATAAAAAAAAAAAGGAAAAACCCTTACTGAAATGACGAGCGACGATGATAGAGGAAGGCGAGCGGATGACGTTGGCAATGATGGGTGATAGGAACAGACCAACGATGGGTTTCTTCGTCTCTCTCAATTTTTGTTCCTCTTTCACTCTTTAAGATTTGTGATTTATAGATTTAAAAGAGGGTTTTATAGAGGAACTCCCGATGTCATTTGAAAACAGTGAGAGCTCCTGTCTATTCTTGATGCCAGTAGTAAAACGTCAAGAATATTGCTGACCTACTCCCGACATGCCATGCACGTCGCTGGGTAAAAGCCAACTATTATTTAATTATTTTCTTTTTCTCGACACCATACATGTACACATCGAGAATAGCCACCCAATTGTCAATGTGTATATACATGGGATTAAGGAAAATAAATTATTATTTAATTGTTTTCTTTTTGCCTTTGTCGTGAATATGCATGTTGGGACTAGACACCCTATTTTCGATGTGTATATGCATGGTGACGAGAAAAAGCAAACTACTATTTTAATTGTTTCCTTATCCCTAATGTGTACATGTACGACGTCAAAAATTGGGTGGCTATGCTCGAGTGTACATCTGCAGCATCAGTAGTGTCCCACAATGCCCGACATTATACGTTCAACGTTAGAAATAAGTGAGTCTATCGACACCCACTTTACGACATAGAGGAGTCTCTATTTCCTGACGTCTCCTATCCCGACACTCAAGAATGAGTTGGGATATCCCCATTTTCTTGTAGTGTTATTATAGTCTGTGTTTAGGGTGCAGATTATTGTAGTCGAATTTATAACAATATGTACAATAAATATTGGTTATCTTAGATCATATTTTTTCGCACCTTTATTTAGGTACTTGAAATACTATTTTTGTAAAACATAGTTCAAACTATACTATTGAGCAAGAAATTTTGGCCAATTAAATTGTGCCATGTCATCACAGCTAAAGTTGAGAAAATATAATTAATTTTTCTCATATCCAATCCAATTCAAGCCTCTGATGGAAAAATTAGGCCAAAAAGAAATAATGGGCCCAAGCCTACCATGTGGTTCACTTTTGTTTGGACTTAATAGTATCGAATGTGTATAGTGCAACTGTAATATGTCACTAAGTAGGGTCATTGGGCGTAATGTGGTCACCGTATCTTTCTATATTACGTGCTTTAATTCTAGAAGGTAAGCCATGGATCAAGATCATAGCATGTGAAATGCTCACTATGTATCTCTTCATCGCGTAATACATAAGTCCTCGTTGGGTACAAGTTTTTCTACTGTTTGTTCAAGGACAAGTGAAACAGTAGGTTTTCCTGGGTGATCCAGGGTCGAACACAAGGAATTGTTTCAAGACATTAGTTTTGGAGAATTACTCATCAATTGGGTGAATTAAAAGAATTAAAGAATAACAAATGTAAGAGTTGCTAACTACACAACAAGAGTCTATAAAGCGAGGTTAAGAAAAAGGTATAGTAATGCAAACTAAATAGCATCAAAAGAATGAAGGCACGAATGCCCATATATTATCACGTGAATAAGTAAGGGGATAACCTTGATACGATTGAACTAACTAAAACATACTTATGATTAAGGCAGACTTCTCTTGAAGTTATTATATGTCACATATGGTTGCTTTTTAGAAATCCATATGACCAAATATGTCTTGACGAGTTATATCTAGAAAGGACTACTTATGAACCATATAGTATTTTACGATTAAGGACTGCTACCTCTCGGTATCCACTGTTCACACTTGTTCTCTGTTTGGGATACAAATATTAGAAATGATCTTGCAAAGAGATGAACTTCTCCTTGCACACGTCAATTAGGTTCTAGCTACTTGCTCTTTCGAGTAGTTAGCAACTTATGTTGGCCAAGCGATGACAATAGTGTAATTAACGCGATAGAATTCACAAGCAACTCTTCTTATCAAGACCAATCATCTACCTAAGCTACAAATAACATGTTGACTGGTGGAGAGTATATGAATGTTGGATTGAAAGGTTATACGTGTGTAAGAATACAAAGGAAATAGGCTATAGGCCAATATACAATATGTACAATCTAAAACATGAAATATAAAGAATACAACAAATGGAAGACAAGAAAATTGATCAATGTTACAAGTTAAGGGTCTAAAAGGGATAGCCCTCTTCTTTACCATAACTAAAAGCTCTCTAATTGGCTCATACAAGCCTCCTTCTTCTTGGTGAGGATGAAGTGCTTGTAATGGCCGATTTTCGGTGAGAAAATTTTATTCCTCTGAGTGTGCCAGCGCTAACTCTGGCTCTGTGAAGTCACTCACTCCAACTACCATTCTTGTCTTCTAGTGAGCTTCCCTCCCGTGATGACATTTTTCCTCGTTTGGGGTTGTTAGTTGCCAAGCAAGTTTACATCACGTAGCCTCTAGCAATAGGTCCTATGTGATTTACTCCTTTCTTCTTTTCCACTTGTCCTGCATTTAAATATAATAATTGAATAAAATAAGGATGATGCTTATGTAAGCTGTATTTCTAAATATTTATGAATGTACAACGTGAGTCACATGCTTTGATCTTCTTCTTATGCATTTTGACCTTATTATTCTAATAAAAGAGAGTTTAATAACGGGTGTTTAAACACGTTATCACCATGCAAGTGGGCCCAAGCTCAAACCTAATAAGCAAATGGGCCTATGCTTGCCTAAAGCCCATGAAAATTCTCTATAAATAGAGACCTTGCAATTCAATTTTGTGATCTTTGGTTGAATGAAGAATTGAAGCACTAAAGAATTGAAGATTCAAAGTTATAAAAGCTCTCAAGACGTGCAAGTTCTTATCAACCCCAAGATCATCATCTTCTGGAAGAATGAAAACTTGGAAGATTAAACTTTCCTTGAGTTCTAGAAGATTGACACTTAAATTGATTTGCAACCACAACTTCTTGAAGATCAAAGAACAAGAAGTGCTAAAAAGTTTAATTTGTATTCAAGAGAAAGCATCAAATGAGTAAATATTAGAGATTGTATTCACTATATAAATCAATATACAAAGTTCAATCCCATGAATTACATTTCTCCCAAAATCTGGTGTGAACAGTTTGGCATGCCCAATGGGACTGTCTCTACCTTTCATCCTTTTCTCTTTTTTTTTTTTGCAAAGAACATCTGAAGAAATCATGAAGTCTAAAGGCAACACTACAAAAGCTCTAAGCGACATTAGCAAAAGGTTAAATACTTACAGCCTCTCAAACGAGCCTCAATCATCTGACGATATGACACCCTTTGAGGTTGCACATAATATTTGAGAACAACTGCCAAAAGCCATCAAAAGGTGTAATTGTAACCAAAGAAAATTATGTAATTAATGAAAACAGTTTGTCCTTGGAACGCTCAAGTGAAGAGACACCTCACCTAAATATAATGTCAGTTATGGTGACTGACGTGGATACATGTAAAGACAGAATGATAGAGCTTGAAAAGAAGATTAACATGTTCATGAAGGTAGTTAAAGAAAGGGATTACTAGATTGCATCTTTCAAGAATCACATCGAGAGTCGTGACACTGCTGAATCAAGCCATACACATACTATTAAGAATACTGACAAAGGGAAGACAGTTATGCAAAAAAGTCAACCACAAAATTCAACCTTAATTGTGTCGCTATCTATTCAACAGTTCCAAGAGATTAATCAAACTCCATCAAAACTCAATATGGTTGATCTGCTCAAACTTTCTCTTTGTATTCCAAGCCATATACGAAGAGAATTGATAATCTGAGGACGCCAAATGGTTACCAACCACCTAAGTTCCAACAATTTGATGGAACGGGCAACCCAACACAACATATTGCTTACTTCATCAAAACATGTGAAAATGTTGGTACGCAAGGAGATTTATTGGTCAAACAGTTCATCCAAACTCTCAATGAAAATGCCTTAGACTGGTATACCGACCTTGGACCTGAAACCATTGATAGTGGAGAGCAGTTTGAGTGAGACTTTCTCAATTGTATCAACAATACTTGATGTATTGTTTGGTATGATAGAGCTAACTGCCACCAAGCAGTAAAAGGATGAGCCGATCATTGATTATATTAATTGCTGGAGAGCATTAAGCTTTGACTGCAAAGATAGATTAACTGAAATATTAACTGTAAAAATATGCATTTGGGGCTCATGTGCATCTTGTAGGGAATAAAACCCCATATCTTTGAAGATTTAGTAACTAGAGCTCATAATATGAAGCTAAGTATTGCTAATAGAAGGAGCAATGATCTACTGGTCTTAGAAATTATAAAAGAAAAGAAAGAAGTGGAGAACACCCATAAGGTATCGAATGGTGCTACCAAGGAGGCTATGGTTGTTAACACAACCCCTTTAAAGTTTGTCTCCAAGGAAAAGAAAGTTAAAAAATGCCACGATGAAGGCAAAAAAAGACATTCGACATTGAAAGAGAGACAAGAAAAAGTTTACCCTTTTATAGACTTTGACTTACCCAGTATGGTAAAGCAACTTCTGGAAAAATAACTTGGTCAATTTCTAAAATGTAAACAACCTGCAGAAATAGGAAGGATAAATGATCTTAATTACTGCAAATATCATCAGGTCATTAGCCATCCTGTTGAAAAATGCTTTGTATTGAAGGAGTTAATTTTAAAATTGAAGGAGTTAATTTTAAAATTAGATTTAGACAAAAAGATTGAGCTAGATCTTGTTGATGAGGGATAAAGAAAGCATGCCGCAATAATGATTCATCCGGATGGTAGATTCTCTGTTATAAGGAGTCTGATCCAATTTGGATCTCTAGAGCCTATTCTTATTTATTTTTCTTTATTGGAGGCCTTACAAAATAATGACTTCCAAATTGTTTACCCCAAAGAAGAAGAAAAGAAAGTGGAGGGTGTTCATGAGGGATGGATGATTTTTGTTTGTTTTTGTTTGGGAATTATTAGCTTTGCCTTTGTATAATACAATTGAAATACGTCACAAGCAGGTTCATCACGTGTTAGCTGTTCACCATAACTTTTTGTATTGTGTGATTAGTTCTATACAACGAGTCATGGGTCATGATCATAGCATGCAAGATGCTTACTATGTACCTCTTCATCTCATAGTAGCTAAGTTCTTGTTGAGTACAAGTTTTTCTACTGGTCATCTAAGTGCAAGCGAATAGTAGGTTTACCTGAGAGATCTAGAGTCGAACACATGAAATTATTTCCAAATATTAGTTCTAGGGTTTACTTATCATTTAGGCATTATGAAAATTAAGTTAAAAGAATATAAAAAGAACTACAACTACTTACTTACACCTAGAGACTCATGCACAAGGAAATAAATTATGGCAAGATGGAAGATTGAACGAACTAACTTGTATGCGAGAGAAAGGTGAAGGAAAGTCTACACATTATTAGGCAATTAAACAATATGAGACGCTCGATGCAATGTAACTTACATGATTAACCAATGATTAAGGTGACGTTCTCTCAAAGTGTTCAGACGCCACACTTACTCACATTGTAGGATGAAAATGGCTGCACTTGATTATGCGAAATATATCTAGAAGATTTCTCTTATAATCTTATAGAACTTCTCGTTTAAGGACAACAACCTCTCGGTGCCTAATTTCTATACTTGTTCGCCTTCAGGATACAAATGTCAGAAGTTATCTCGCTAAGGTGGAGTTTGTTATCAAACTAATCGTTGCGCGCATTCCTTATCCTCGCTACTTGCCCTCTGGGTAGTTGGCAAATGACACTGGCCAGATGATGAATATAGCTCAACTAATGCGATAAGACTTATAAGTTAGAATCCATATCGAGGGCAACCCAAACTAAAAATAATATAAAGACAGATCCGCATACAATGTAAAGAAATAGTAAAATACAAAGAGGAAGAAAATGAAATACAAGTTAAAGAGAACGGGGGATGGACTCTTCTCTTAAAATCTAAGCTTTTGCGTTACAATCTGGTGGAAGAAGATGAAGGAATGTTGTGCAAACAGTGGTGAGACTAATCCTTGCCACCAACTCTCTAGTTTGTTAGCTCACGTAGGCCCCATTTTTTTTGTCTATTCAGACCTCTTATGGCCCCCTTGTTCTTAGTGGGGATGAAGTACTTTTATAGGTAGCTTTAGGCTAAAAACTTTTATTCCTCTGAGATTGTCAGTGTAGATTTTGGTCCTATAAGGTCACATCACTCCAACTACCATTCTTGTCTTCCAGTGAACCTTTCTCACGTGATGATGTGGTTCCTCACCTGAAGATGTTAATCACCCGATGAGTTTCCATTGCGTAGCTCTTGTGTGAGATGTCTCTTACGATTCACTAGTTTCTTTCTTTGTTCATTATCCTGCGTTTATACATGTCAATCACATAAAATAGGTATGATACTTATATAAGATATATTTTTAAATACTTATGTATTTACAACATAAGTTACGCGTTCTATATGATCTTATGCGTTTTAACCTCATTATTCTAATAAAAGAGGTTATAATAATAGGTATTTATACACGCTATCAATGGACACTGGTAACACATCGAAAGAAGCATAAACAAAATTTTCTTGAAAAGGAATCTCGTTTGTATCAAGAGTATAAGAGAAAGAGTAAGTCATAGAGAAGAAAGGTGATGAAGAAAGTAAGAAAGTTTTAGCCAATCACTGAAGAAAGTGTAGAGCTTCCTCGACCAGGACAACCAATGGAGATCATTTCGTGTCATGCTGTCAATACGACTCAGGATGACGCTTCACCTTCAAGTATTGTGGAGGCAACAACCAAGCTAGAAGAATTTCCTTCTTTAGGCATAAATGATCTACTGTCACTCGCGCGAGAAATCAAGGATACAATTATCAATATATTAAAAAATAATGATGTCTTAACTATTTTTGCATCACAAATGAAGGCATATGATTCATGTTGTATATCAGTATCATTCAGTGATGAGGATTTGGTACTTGGGTCAGAGCTTCATAACAGACCTTTATTTGTGTTAGGATATGTTTAGGAGCAAAGGCTCAATCTAATTCTCATTGATAATGGCTCTGCCATCAACATTCTCAAAGTTAACCATGAATTAATTGGGTATTGATAATTTGTAGAAATACGAGTTACTATGGCCTTTTAGGTAGAAAAATGAAGCCAAAACGCATGATAATGTGTCAAAATTGTAGTTTCTATTGTAAATTCATAAATATAAAAGAATACAATTTGCATAAGTCTTCACAACTGTTTTACCCTTTTTTTCTAGTGTTTTATCGTAGGATTATTAAGAAAAGAAGAAAGACAGTGAATTGTAGAGGAGCACGTGCTTGGCAATAAGAATCTTGTATGGCGACCAAGTGTCCTTAGGCAAGGAACCATATCAGCATGCGATGAAGATTCATTAGAAGACAAGAATGGTAGTTGAAATTGATATGACTTAAGGCTACAATCAATACCGATAGAATAAGAAGAATGGAAGTTTTACACCGAAAGTTGCCTATAAAAGGACTCATCTCTACCAAGTGAAAGTAGGCCTAAAGGGTTTAAAACCTAGAGAGCTCCATTGAAGTCGATGGAAAGGACTAGCCTTTTCGCCTTCTGTAAAAGTTCTTCCTCTTCTCTGGTCAATCTCATAAGTTAGAGCTTAGAGAGAGATTAGAGAAAGATTCCATCATTTCCTTTCATTTAACTTGTAATATTCTTCATTCCCTTTACTTTCAATTTTTGTATTTCATTGTAATGTATAATGTTCATATTGTACAGTGGCCTAAGGCTTATATTGTTTAATACATTGGACATTTATACCTTTCCAATCTGTCATTTCTTTACTATTCATTTTTCAAAGTGTTATAAGTAGTTTAGGCTTGTAATAAGTTCTTGATAAGAAGTCTAGCTTATAAGGTTTATCGTGTTAGTGAGCTTCACTCCATCACTTGGCCAATGTGTATCGCCAACTACTCAAGAGAGCAAGTAGCAAGAATATAACTAACGCACATAAGAAAGAGTTTGGAGACAAACTCAATCATGGCGATTAAACCTCTGTCACTTGTGTCCCAAAAGGAGAACAAGTGTAGTGACTTGACACCGAGAGGTTTCCACCCTTAACAGAGAGGTAATATAAGTCTTATAAGTAACCATTTTGAGGTGGCAATCGTTTAATGAAGCTTTATCACTTGCATCTCGAGAGGCAAGGAAGTGTGGCGTTCATTACTACAAATTTAGTCTAAATTTTGATTTCTTGATGGTCATGGGAAAGGACCATCAAGAAAATTATTTTTCTTGATACAATGTTTATCTTGACGTCATGTACGTCAAGAAAAGTCTCCTTATTTTGTTGAAGAAATATGAAAAAATGTTAAAAAAATGTAGATTCTTGATTTCCTTGATGGACAAAGTTTCCTAATTATTTTTGTTGATGGTCCACAAAGGTCAAGAAAAGTATTTCTCGATGGACAATAAACATAAAAAATAATATATTAGTTGACTGACAATGCTTATCAAGTTAGTTAAGCTTTCTTGATGGACGAGGTCCATCAATGAATGAATTTTCTTGATTTGCAATAGCTATCATCGAAAAAAATTAATATAGTTGTTTTGGGTTTCTTGATGGGTTTAGAATTTTGTTGATGGATCTAGGATTTCTTGATGAACAAAGACAAAAAAAAAAAATGGACAAGATCCATCAAGAAAAATGATATCTTAATGAGCATTGCCTGTTAGGAAAAAAATTTATATATTTGGGTTTAGGATAAGATCATGAGCAAGGCTCATTAAAAATGATATCTTGATGAGCATTGCCCATTAAGAAAAAACTATTTTCTACGAAGCACGAAATTCGGTCCCTCATTAACAGGCTTAGAAAATACGATATTCATCAATAATATTCTTAAAGCTTTACTATTTTTCTTTTATGACAATAAATGACTGTCATTATTTGCGTATTAATGACACTTAAATAAATATCGTGAATTCGTTTATTGTTACATTTTTTAAATGTCACGGACATGTCAATCGCGATAGTTTTTTTTAAATGTCATTATTTTGCTGTCAAATATATGACAATCGTGACAGTTTTTTTTAAAAAAATTGTCATGTTTCATCTATTGATGACATTTTTTCCCGTTACAGATAGGGCAATCGTGACAATTAATTTTATAAAAAATTGTCATTGTTTTCGTATTGACGATAATTAATGACTGTCGCAAATTCATATATTACTACATTTATTTCCTGTTGCAAATTTCTCAATTACTACAGTTTTTTCCTGTTCTCCTTGCTGCTAGCTCTGCCATTACACGAACCATTTGAATGACAATAATGTTATAATACATCACACCCATATAGAAAAAATAGCTGACACTTTAATATATATACGCTATAATACAATTTATAATATTCGTACATTTCCAATCAAGTTCCAA
>JBBPDI010000029.1:21022094-21034867 GCA_037974545.1 Cucumis variabilis | reverse complement strand
TTCTTTAACTTTTTCTAACTCTCATAATTCAATTCACATGTAACTTATTTATTTAAAACATGTTTAATTTTCAACACTTTCACACCACTCACATAAGAAAAATGTTTATGTTTTTGAAGAAATTTAAAGCTTGGGTCAACTTTTATTTAGAACCTTAATCCATACAAAAAAAAGGCAATTTTATTTTCCAAAGATTTAAATTCCTGTCCAATGCATTTTATCAAAAAAAAAAAAAAAAAGAAATAAAATTCAATTTATACATTATAAATTAACCTAAAACTAAAAAAAGATATATCTTAATCTATACTTTTCAATTACTTATTATTCAAATTAAATGAAAAATATATTCATTCAACGTTGAAATTTTACATAAAAGAAAAGAAAAAACTAACAAAATTTAATTACATAGGTTGTACCCGTTTTAACTAGTTTTGATAAAATAAATACACCTATCATGAAAATTACTTTAAAAATGTATGTTACTTTTTTGGTATTATGTATGCATTTTTTATAAAATTAAATTATGAAATAAGTATTTTAAAATTTTTCTTTGTGAAAAATTTGAAATGAGAACCATCACAATAATAATAATAAAAATTGTTATGACAAACATTAAATTGCTGAGAAATAAAAATTGTTAAAAGATAATTTAGGACTTAATTTTATATTACAGAAATAGTTACAAATATAATAATTAAATTTAAAATAATTAAGAATATGACAACATTTTAAAAAAATTGTAAATATAGCAAAATCTGTCAAAGTCTATCAATGATAGACGATATTGCAAATATTGATCTATTACCAATAAACCATAAAAGTCTACCATCAAAGATTTTATTATATTTATAAACTCTTAAAAGATTATATATTTAATTATTTTAGTATTTAAATAAAATAGTGAACATATACAAATCTAGCCATGGTGTTTATTTTATATTGGATTTTTATTTTTTATTATTCCAATTCTAGTCTATATATGTGTATCAGCTTATTTAGTATATTTGGTATTTGATATATTAGTTAACTAACATATTTTATTATTAAGTTATTTTTATATATCAGTAAACTAAAATAAGTATTTCAATAAACTTATATATTTTATTAAGTAATATCATTTATTTATTGAGGATTTTTAAAATTAGAAGAATTTTAAACTATTTGCAGTTTATAGTAAAATTTTAATCTAAATTTATGAATAACTAAAATTTTAATCCAAATCCAAAATATCTATATTTTTTTTTTATATGACTAAATATTTTTCATTTTTTTATATTTATATAAATTCTCCTAAATTTAACTAATATAACAAGATTTTAATTAATTGTCACAAAAGCTGTTTTATTATTATTATTATTATGAATTATATGTAGTTGTTTTTAGTTTTGCTTTTTAATGATCTGATTTAAGTTTTTCTCGTGTTTTCAATTTTTTTTATCTAACTTTGATAATATATTTTAAATGTACTATTTATATAAACAAATTGTAGAATATAAAGTATATCAATTACTTTGTTGTATTTTTTAAATTTGACATGACTTTGATCACGTGTAACTTACATTTAATTCGGTATGTCAGTTGATTTATATAAAAAAATTAGAGAGAATGAAAAACATATCAACATTATTATTGATACATAAATATTCAAAATGATATATGTAAAGTATAACATTTGGTATTTCAATTTTAGATTTAGTACTAATTCAAAATTCATTTCAAGTATATCCTTGGGATATCAATTATATATCATCATTTGTTCAAAATACAATACTTTACCTTGGTATATTGGCAATTTATCATTACTCATTTGAAATTCATTTTATAGTACTTTAACACGAGTGTATGAATAATATATTAATTACATATTCAAAAAGCAACATATATCAATTTTAAATTATTAAATTTCAAGTATAACATTGGTGTATTAGTTATATATCAATCTCACAATTTAAAAAACATTTCAAGTATGACATTAACATATCAATAATATATTAGTACTTCTTAAAAGATATCAATGCCACTAATACGTGTGATATTGATAGACAATGGTAAAAGTCTATCAGTTTCTATCCTTCATAGAATTCAAAATTTTACTATAACTTGTAAATCTTTTAATTTATTTTTTTAATTTTATATTAGTTCCTTTACTCGAAGATATTAGTTCATTGATTACCACATAGTCAAACTTCAATTTCAAGTGTATGTTGGTGAATTCAAGTGTACACATTATACTAAATGGTTATGATCAAAAGAATGAAAGGAACCATTTACTTGACTATACTAAAAATACCTCAAAAGAGCATGAACACTTGTTGAATTGAAATATTTGGTACAATGATTGATAATTTGGTATATAACAATTGCATAATGTATATCCGATTTATAAATTTAAGTATATTAGTTAACTAATATACCGACACAAAGTATATCCGATCTATCAGTATGCAATTGATACATTAAGAAAGGTAAAATTGAAATAATAAAAGAATAAAAATCACGGATTAATATGTTTTTGCGATATTTGTAAATTTCCAAAAATATTTCCAAGTTCACCATTTTTATAATAACATTTCTTGTCATTCTTGTAACCACCTAGTTTATTTATTTATTTTTTATTTTGTAAATATACAAAAAAAAAATATATATATATATATATAATCAAAGGTACATTTACATCTAATTTGTGTTTTGTATATCAGAAAACTAATATAATATAAGTTTTTTTTTTATAAAAAAATATAACAAAGTGCAAAAATAAAACAATTTTGAAAAAGGAAAAAGTTCACAACGTGATGTAACGAAAATATCCCATGATTAATCGAACACACACAGGTGAAGAAATGATTTTGTACCCAGTCTAAACGATTGTGTACTCTTGTACCAAGTTTAAACGATCTTGTACCAAATCTAAACGATCTTGTAACCTTGTATCAAGTCTAAATGATTTTGTACCTTGCACCTAGTTTAAACGATCCTGTACCAAACCTAAACGATCTTACATCTAGTCTATACTGTAAGCCATAGTTCTTGAAACTCCCTAAAAGTTCTTAGTGTTAAGTGTTATGAGAAGTTAAGTGTTTGTTGTTTTTGTTAGATGGGAAGAAGAAAGGAAATTTTGGCTAAGTGTTAAGCTTATACAAGTTTGCAGCAAGGTTATTAGAGGTTAGTTTGGTGAGAAGACTTGCTCTTGGCGAAAAGTTTTGAAGGTTAGGCGATCTAGAGTGTGTTTAGGCGTTTTGGACAGAAGCGGTGAAGTGGTTTCTAGGTGTCCTTAACATGCAAAAGGTAGTTTCATACAAGCAGGAGGTGGCAAAGTCTACTTTCCAGATAACTCTATAAATAGGCTCACTTTAGAACAATTTTTTTCTCATTCTTTAGTGCAAATTGAGTGATTTAAGTTTGAGAAGCTTCATTAGTGAGTCTATTTCCGAGTGTGAGGCTGCCGGATGAAATAATTAAGAGAAGGTTGAGTTTGAAGATCAAGAACACTTGAAGGTTAATAGAATTATGAGCAAGGATGAATTTTGGGGAGCTACAAAACTCAATTCTTCAAATTTGAAGCTGAGATTTTGCAGTAAGATGGTTAACTCATTTCTAAGAAAGTTTGAAGAAGGAAGTTTTGCATTTTGAGTGCTGGTTTAAAAGTTATTAATTTTTAAAGTTGATAGTAGTTTTCTGGAAAATTTCAGTGTTATGGGTTATTGTTGAGCTTGGCTGAGAATCAGGGTGGAAAAATTTGTTCATCGCGCAAGGTAAACAAAAAAGGTTATTTTTAGGTGTTGGAGTGTCACTCGAGATGGCCAAATGCATAGCTAGGCGGTAAGAGGGTATGTCAGGCTATGCGATAGGCCATGTGTGCAAGGGTGTGCATGTGCGCGCGACGTGCGGCCATGCAAGGTGAGAATCGTGACACCCAAGCACGTGGAAAGGCCAGGCGCACATGCCAAGCACGTGGTCAGATCCCTTGATCGTCTACGCGGGTGTATGCCTATCGTCCAGGCCATGCAACCAGCATTTCCATAACACCCAATTTTGACAAGTTTTGAAGTTTTTGAAATTTTTGGAGTTTGGTCTGATAATTTCTGATTCTAGAAGATTAATTTAAGTTACAAATTCTCAATTTTCAGGACAATAAAGTATTGGGAAAATCTATAGATCAGAGGGTTAAGCAAGTATTTGTGAGTGACTTTTAAATGTTTTAAAATCAGTTCTAATTTGTTAAAGTTAATTATTTTACAAGCATGCTTCCCAGGTAAGTGTTTGCTTCTAAACTTTGAAGACAAAGTTATGTTTTAAGCATGAATTTAGAAAATGCTTAGAAGTGTGCAAATGCTTTTGAAAGTAAAAGATTAATGTTAAAGTATGTTACAAACAAAACTTTTCAGTATGCAAGTTAAGTATGATTTGAGATTTCTGAATAAGATTTCCATAAGCATATGATTTGAATGCTTTAAGTCTATATCGAATTTGTTATGAGATACAAAACCCTAAGGAGATATTATAGTTCATGTGCATAGAGGTCCTATGATAAGTGTATTCAGTAGATACCTAGTTCTTCCACCATTTTGTGACTAGGTTTGAGATGAGGGCCTCCACGGACGCCTAAATTTTCCATCTCCTAGCTATCTACGGGAATGCCTAGGTTCTTCATCCTGTAAGTGTCGTATCACGAGATAGGGTTTCCATGCCTAGCTTATTCATCTCGATTAATACAAAGGGGTATACAATATAGCATGAAACAAAATATTTAAGTCTCATTACTTCAAAAATCATTTTGACAAAGTATTTTTTTAAGAAATATATATTGAGATGAACATTTACAAGTTTACATTTACCTCGAGTTATGCTTTAACTGTTTTGTTCATATCATATATTTAATCATGTTTAAGTTATTTTATTAGTCACTCACTGTGGTATTTAGCTCACGCTTCCAAATGTTGTCTAACTTTTCAGGTAGAGATCGTGGAACCAATACCTGACTCCATTTTTCGATCTGCTAGTGACATAGTTTTGAGTCCCCCTTCAGTATGTATTGTTTTGAGTTAGTCTTTTGGGTTGTATGTAAGCTTGGAATTTTGATCATGGGATGTTCGAGTCTGTTAAGTTTAACTCTGATGTTAGTTATTTGTATATATGTCTATGTCAGACTTATGATGTTTTATAATATGTAAGTGTGAGGTACATTATAGTTCTGTTATGTTGTTAGTGGTGAATATTCTTTATGTTTCCATTGTGTTTACCTAGTTTATTTTAGAAGTAGGTTTAGGGTTAATAGATGTTGCTAAGGTAAGTGGCACTATCTGTTGACTAGTTGCATTGACTCTTGGGCTAAGAGTAGGTGGCTTGGGAGGGGGTGTGACAGTTTGGTATCAGAGCAGTTAGCTCTTAGGAATGTTAAGTAATTCGAAAATTCCTAAAGAGTGGAATAGTTAAGACTAGAAAGTAGAGTAATAGTTCATGTCGGGACATGTTGGTTAAGGAAGTTAAGTTAAAGTTGACATAAATGATCTCAAGATCGTTTAGATTCTGTACCAATATCGTTTACATCTTACACCAAGAAGAAAAAAGAAAATGAGAGATGATGAAGAAGACAGAAAAATTTTGAAAGAGAAAATAAAAAAACACGACCAAGAAGAAATGAGAATAGAAAAAAGAGAAGTAATAATATGAAGAGGAGGAATAAATCGCAAAAAAAAAAAAGTAAAGTGAAGAATGGTCCTGCAATATTCAAAACGAACAAAGGACAAATCTAAAATTTATAAAAAACAATGGTGACTTCGTGTGTTTTAATTTTTTTGTAATTATACGGGCCGTAAATATTTTTTTGTTTTGTTACATTTATTTAAATTATCCTATTATATATTTGGTGTATTGTATATCATTATATATACTTTATATTTCGTATATTAGTCAACTAATATACCAAAATAATTATTTTAAGTGTTTGTACATTTTTTTAAAATTATTTTTCAACTTTATTTGAATATCTATTCATGTTGTTATAGATTGTATTAGTTTTCTAGTATAGTATCATACTTTAATATGACTTAATTTATTTTTTAATACTTAAATTTTATTTAGAAAAGAGTTGATTTACTAATGATATACTAATTGTATACTGAAAATTAGTTTTTTTTAATGACCATATTGGATAGACTAATTTAAATGAATGTCCACCTCGCTACTAGCTAATACACTAAATATATACTTGAAATTGCACCTTTTTACTTTGTTTTCTCAGGAATGAGCAATATTACGTATACACCATTAATATAGTTGAAATGATTTTTAAACAGTTAAGGAGGATTGATAAATTACTATTAATTAAGTTATGAACCAATGTAGTATTTAATATCGTAGGTTCACACATTCGTGTGGGTGATTTAGTGTTGTACATTCACACATTTGTGCATATGAGTGCGCATTTGTGCATGTGTGAAAAACAAAATTCATACTCATTATAAGAAACAACATTCATCATAAAACAAACATGGCATATCAATTATATATATATATTTGATTCTCAAGTTTTCAAAATGTACTATTTTAGTCCTTGATTTTTTAAAAAGGAAAATTCTTATGGATAAAAGAAATTGATATTATTTACAAAATATAGCAAACAACTAAAGTGTACTATAGAGAATTTAATAGTTTCAATTTTTTGCTGTATTTGAAAATGTCACTTCTTAAAAATAGGTTTAGAAGATCTCTTAAATATCTTTATTTATTTTAAATAAATAGATGACATTTTAAATTAGAAAAATAATTTCTAAATCATGTCCTTTTCTCTTCAAAACTAATTTTCTTTTTCTAATTTTAAATATAATATAATTATTTTTAAAACTAAACAAAAATATTTATGGAACTTTTTAAACCTATTTTAACAAACTAAGGAATTAAAAATGTAAACTTTAAAAACTTAGGCATCGAATGAGTCGATTTTTATAAATTGAAGAACAACTAAAAGGATATATTTTTAAAATTTAGGTACCAAACACATATACATCCATCAAAAGTTGGTGACTAGAAAAAGTTATTTTTCTAAATAAAAATAAAGTGATTGATATAATAAAGGGATATTTTTAAAAATAGCAAAATAAATAAAAATATTTACAAGCTATAGCACAAATTTTGGATTCTATCAATCAAATGACTATCAGTGATAGAATTTGCTATAGGTTGTAAATATTTTGTAAAATTTGCTATTTTTGAAAATTCCCCATAATAAATATAGAGTATACGAGACATAAATGTTAATTAATTAATATAAGTCACATAAACTTAGAATAAAAAAAATAACATAATTAGATTTAAAGTTTTTCTACATTTATCGATTTAAAAAAGGAGCATTTTTAAAAATAACAAAATAAATTAAAATATTTACAAGTTGTAGCAAAATTTTGGATTCTATCATTGATAGTCTTCTATCACTATAATATATCAATAATTATCAGTTGTAGAATTTGCTATATAAATTTTGAAATATTTATATGGATCAAAATTTTGAGGTTCCAATTTGCTTTATAAATATGGGTGGAAATTATTATAATTTGTTATAAAACTGACAGTGGCTTAATTATATTAAAATCATCCATTTTTTAGTCATCATTGCTATAAACGTCTATGAGAGAATATAAATTAGGGGTGTTTATGTTGAAATTTATACCATAAAACTCGTAGTTTGTAATCATATTTTATTCAATAAAGTCGTTATTGAGAATTATTAGTGAAATTAAATTCTATAATCTTAAATCTAATAAACTAAGGTCCCGAGACTATTTTGAATAAACTTGAATTTTATGTAGAGACATAAACGTGGGTCAAGTTCGAATATATAACCTAAATAACTATAGTATACGAATAAAGTTGGACACCTTATTTTGGAGACTTATGAATGCTATCTGCTTTGTAGTTAGTTCAAACGATATAATCATGAATCGTTCATGTAGAGATATGGACATGAAAGTGGGAACATCCTATGAAAAGAGTATAAGACTAAACCATGAAATTGTCACTTTTATGTTATAATACTTTTTACTATCTAAAGCTGACTATTTTGATTATTGATGATCTAGGTAACTTAATCTTAATCTTGAGTTAACTATGAACTTTTGTTCACACGAGATAACCCTTAGGTCTGCATAGGTGAGGGCAACTCATAAATGCTGGCCCAATAAGCCTCCCATTTCAAAGGTAAGACCTGGTGGATATCTGGAGAGATAGGGTGCAAGACAGAATTCATTCCTAGCCGCTTTAAGGTTAGTAGATAGGTTATTTCCTTTAAAGATTTAATCCAAGTATTGAGCAAAGGGTCCCACCCTCTCATTGGTCAGAGAGGGGATTCGGTTTATAAGTTGGACCTTAAACCATTTGTTCAATAGTGGATCAGTGGGACTTAAGAAGCAAGATGTAGTCTCGAAGTTAAAATGATAATTTGACCCAGTCGAGGTTATGAATAACTTGCGGATGATTAACTTATTGATCATGGTTATATCAAATGGACACAAATATATATAGTGAGGGGAGTGCAACTACAAAACTTTAGTGGAATGACTCGTTAGTTAACGAATGTTGATTAGTTCGATCTAAAAGAGTTTAGTCAGTTATTTTCAGATCGTTAGAGCCCGTGATCTATAGGTCCATTAGGTTCCCCTGCTAGTTCATATGGAATAAACTTAGAACAATATGATGGAATAAGTAAAAAATATTTGAATTAGGTGAAGAGAGAGAAACTGACAAGTATATGTAATATAGCCGTCAGATTAGAGATAGAGCTTTATGTTTAAATGAGATTTAAATATTAATAATATGAATGTAAATTCATACTAGGAAGCTTGAAAATGATGGAAATAATCAAAGTTGTAAAAAGTCAAAATGTTAAATTTTTTTACTTTGAAAAGTCAAACTTTGACTGACAATATATTCAAATGTGATTTGAATCTTGAGAAAATGAATCTAGATTCATGCTTCAGAGGTCAAAATTAGTCAAGATGGACAAAATTGTAAAAAGTTAAAATGTTGACTTTTGATTTGAAAAGTCAAAGTTTGACTTGACCAAATGACAATTTTGCCATTTGACCAAAGTTAGTGAAAAAATCCAACATTTTTGTTGAATTTTTCCACTAACTATAGGGGGCTAGGTGTTGCCACACTATGAAGACATTAAGCCCACTAATTGTTAGTGAGCTTTGTGTTGTTGACCCATGAACTTGCATAAACATGCAACTTTGCATGTAAATTCCCTATAAATTGGGTTCTTGGGTCTTTTGGAAAGGGTTGGATTTTTTTGAAGACCAAATTTGAGCGGTTTTCTTTTCCTTTTTCTTTTATTTTTTTAAAGTATATTAGTCCAATTACCTTATTCCATAGTTCAGTTTCTATCTCTTTCTCTCTCTCAGGTTCTTTCATCCAACGGGTCCCATAACCCAATTTTGAGTTTGGAAGATAGCAGACCAACCTTAGTGGTAGTTCGAACAACAATCGGAGCTTCGAATGTAAGTATTCTTAAAACCCTAATTTCAAATTAATTTAGGATTTAAAACAATGCATGTTAATCTTAGAAATTAGAGTAAAATTTAGATCCAATTTTGGCTATATCAAATTCTATCAGTTCAAATAACCCGACAACTCAAACAACTTTGACTATCTCAACCCAAAATAATGTATGAATTGAGTTGTGTTAGTTTTGTTGTTGGGCTATGTTGAATTAAACCTTTTTCTATTTTTGTTGGTTTGGGTTAGGTTGCCATGTTGGTTAAAGAAAATTTAGGTTGAGATTCCTTCCGGTATGAGAAGGAGCAGGTCAAACCACCCAAACGAGAGGAGGGGTTAGAGAGGTAGGTGCAGTAGAAGGATTGGATTGACCCTAGCCTTTCTTCTTCTTGTCTTTCGTTTTAGGGCTATTTACACCTAATTCCATGTGATAAAAAACTGACATAATCACACAATTAAGCATAAACACAACCAAGTCAACTCATCCTTTAAACATACTATTCCAAAGAAAGTCTATCCTTTTGAATCTTCTTGGCTAGCCTAGGGTTTTGAGGACGGAAACCGCTGACAGAACCTAACCCAAATTACATATATATTAATAAAAAATATATATATACATTTTTCTTTATTTAAAATTTTACTACTTTTGATTGATTAATTTGTCAAATTTTAATAATTTTCTTTTAGATATATTATGATACTTGTCTTTGCTTAAAGTTTGTATTAAATATTATAGATATTTGGTACTTAATATTTGAATTTAATGAAATTTTATTTATTAATCATGTGTTATCGATAAATTTAATGTATTTAAAATTTTTTTAAAAAAGAAACTATAACCTGACAACCAAATGGTTGAGTCAGAGACTTTATTGGAGTCTTTTGGTCGCCAACTCAACCAGCCTAAATTTTTGAATTAGTCTAAAAATACCCTCAATCCAATCCAATCCAACTCACACATACACCATTATAAATTTTAAAAGAACGTGAAATAAAGAGTTACAAACTAATATAAAATTTAATATTTTGAGATGAAATGATGTGAAAATGAAAATTTTGTATATGGTAAAAAAAATTCATATCAATTCAATTTTGAGGTGTGAAATGATGTGTATAATTAATAATAAAAATATAGTTTGAATGAGCTAGGTTAAACAAAAATTTTGTATATTTGTTTTCTAATTTTTAATAGTTGCATATTAATATTATAGCCTTCTTTCTTTAATTATCGGAAGGGACATGAGATGGGTGTAAGGATTGAAAAATTGCGATATATTGTCAAAATGGGGCTTTTACGGGGTTCAGCATCTCTTTTCACGATATTTCTATTCTTGATGAGGGGGGAGAAGGGAAAAAGACCACGAAAGAGAAGACTGAATCAAAAGTGTCAATTCCAAATTTCATTTATATAATATAAAAAGACATTTTATTTGTACTATTTATTTTTTTATTGATATTTTTAACTTTTTCTTTTTATACTTATGTGACAAACACAGTAATAGAAACACCATTTTCATTTTTCTTTCAAAATATGTAATTTAATTTACTTTTCTTTTTTCTTTTTTAACTTTGCATTTCTTTCTGGATTTTTTCAAGAATAGTAAAAAGATACAAACTATTTACACGAGCTGATTTTGCCATAAAAAATAAATAATTTGTTCATTTTGTCATTTTTTTATAATTTTCTTTCACTTTTACATTCTTCAACAAAAATAAAATTTTCTATAAATTTTTTTTTGTAAGTATTAATAACTCATTTTGAACTCATGCATATCCTTTCATAATAACTATACCCAACATTTCACATAAAAATAGAAAAATTACTTTAAATAACAAATATACTTAAAATATTTATAAATATAGCAAAATATCACAATTTATTTGTTATAGATTATAATAATTTACTATTTTTATTTATCTGTGTATGATATTTTGTTATATTTATAAATAGATTTATTCATTTTGCTATATTCTAAAACAACTCAATTCTAGTTTTAATAAAACTCTTGTCTCCTCTCCATTTCCACTCTTCAACTACCACTTTAATTTCTTTCTTCTAACTTTTCTTTTTGTTTGAAACAAAACATTTTCCTTTTCACTTAATTAAAAAAAAACCTTGTAAATGAAAAAGTGAAAGGACATGAGAAACACAATCTCTTTAACTTGAATGCATATACCTAACCGGTTGATAAATAGTTGTTAAAGGAAGAAAAGAGTCACTAACACTGTTACTACATATCAATTTATGGTGAAGTTGACATCAAGAATATTTATGTATATTTTGCTTGAGATAATATATATTATAAATGTGATAAAAGATATGCCCATATTTAAATGGTTGGTGTGTACTAAATATGAGAGAGGAAGAAAGGGTACCTTGTAAATGAGATTATTGGCCTTGAGAACGTATAATAACAACTTCCCCAAAATCCTCATTTCTAGGACCCATGCAAATATTTTCACCACAACCCCTATCATGAGAGGAGCTATAAAAAAAAATTATTAAAGAAAAAAACTTTAATTATGCTCTTGTACTCAACTTCTTTATTGTATATTTTACCAATATTAGTTAAATATGAAAATGTTGGTATTAAAAAATGGATGAGGAAAAGTATAGATGGACTATGAGAAAATAATTTCAATTATTATCACTTTTCATACTATCTCAATCTCAATGCATCTATTTGTTATATATAAAGAACTAAGAACCATTTAAAAGTAGTGTAGGATCATGATTTAAAATAATACTCTATGTAGTAGGCCACAATTTAATGACTATTTAAATTTGATATATATATATATATATATATATATAAATCTTTTATTCTTATTATTTTAAAAAATATTGAAGAGAAGATAAATAGTTTTCAAAATTTTGTTTTTCTGTTTTTATAATTTAACTTGAAATTTTAATAATTGCGAAAAATCACACTTTGAAAAATTAGAGTCCAATTTAACAACAAATTGATTTTCTTAAAAAAATATGTAATTGTATGAATCTCACTTTTATCTATCTATTAGTTTCTAATGATAAAATCGAAATTAAAATTTTAAAATTAAAAAAAAATAGTTTTAATAAAATGATTTAGGTAGAAATATAAAATTCACTTAGGAAGAACGTTATATAACTTTAAATACTGTACTTTAAGAAGTAAAAAACAACAATGAATTGATTGATGATAATACCACAGAATTTGGAAGATGTATGTTAATATGGGAGTGTTAGAAAATGGGTGAGTAAAGTAGAGTTTATAATAATGAGTTAATTACAATGTTGATGC
>JBBPDI010000029.1:20996197-21010290 GCA_037974545.1 Cucumis variabilis | reverse complement strand
GTTTTATGAGCATGACCTTGCCTAAGTTAAACTAAAATGTATAAAACATTTTGTTATCTAAGACTAAAAGGATTATTGGTGGATAATATGAAACATGTCACCAAGGAGAGGTGCACGTAGGGATGGTCTCAGAGGTCGAGGTAGAGGAGCAAGGCGTAACTAGCCTGCTGAGGGCCAAGCTGATCATCATATCCCTGCTGCATCTGTTACTCATACTAATTTTGCTACTCTGTATGATCACCTGGAGCAAAGATTTACAGAGCTTATTACTGTTGCTATGGCTCAGAACCAGTCTGCACCAACAGTCCCTCCTATACAAGGACCAGTTTTACAACAGCGATAAAATGTACTACATCAGCTCTCGGCTGAAGCTGAACATTTGGGGAATTTTAGAAAGTACAATCCTCAAACTTTTGATGGATCATTGGAGGATCCGACTAAGGTAGAATTGTGGTTGTCCTCTGTGGAAACCATCTTTAATTATATGAGGTGCCCATAAGAGCACAAGGTTCAGAGTGTTATCTTTCTGCTTAGAGATAGAGGTGTCATTTGAGATCACATGGAACCAGCTCAGAGATTGCTTTTATACTAATTTTTCTTTGCTAATCTTAGAGATGCAAAATGTCAGGAGTTCTTGGAATTGAAGCAAGGACAGATGACAATAGAATAGTATGATCAAGAGTTTGATATGCTGTCATGTTTTTCCTCTAAGTTAGTTGATAATGAGCAAACCAGAGTAGAGAGATTTGTTAAAGATCTGAAGGATGAGATCAGAGGTTTTGTGCGAGCACTTAAGCCATTTACTTAGGCTGAAGCACTACGCTTGGTAGTGGACATGAGTATTCAGAAGGATCGGGTTCAATCAAAGAGGTTTGATAAGGGAACATCATCTGGGTAGAAGAGGAAAGCAGATAAAAAGTCTGTTGAAGTTCCTCAGAGGAACTTGAGATCAGGTGGAGACTTTCGTCGTTTCCAGTAGAACTCCATTGGGGCAGTGAAGCTGCTAGAGTGAAACCGTTGTGCAACACTTATGGAAAGCACCACTTAGATTGCTGTTATTTGGAATTAGGACTTGCTTCAAGCATAGGCAAGAGGGGCATACAACTGATCGTTATGCTTTGAGACCTACTGAGGTTGGGTAGAGCAGTCAGGGGATGAGAGCACCACAGCAGGGCAAAGTTTTTGCCACCAACAAATAAGAGGTTGAGAGGGCTGGCACAGTTGTGACAGGTATGCTACCAGTGTTAGGGCATTATGCCTTAGTGCCGTTTAACTCTGGTTCCTCTCTGTAACACCCCGAGCGCTGAGGTAATTGATTTTAATCAAATTATTTTATTTTAAGATTTTAAATGTTCGTTGGGTGCAATTTATCTCTTTTAGCTTGGAAGAGAACATTTTAATTCATGGACAAGAAAAGAGGTGAAAGGGAAAAATGTTTGGGAAATAATAATAATAATAATATGTTATTTTTATTATTAATTATTATTATTATTATTATTAATTAAGTAAAAAAAAAAAGAAAAAAGAAAACAGAAAAGAAATTAGAATTTTCTCTCTCTCTCTCTCTCACGCGTGCCCCTCTCCCATCTTCTTCTCTCTTTCCTCTTCTCTTCCGTTTCTACCCTAATACCCATCGACCACAATCCCTCTCCTCCTCCGTTTTATTTTCCAGTCACCTGCAAGCATCGTTGGTCGATGATGAAACTGAAGCCGCCCCATATCGATCTCCATTCGTGAAAACCCGATGCCGCATCCCCTTACCATTCACACACGTCTCCTCTCCATCTATATCCGTGTCGGTCTGAAGCCCGACTGTCGCATCTTCATCCGTCCTCATCCACACCGGTCTGCGCCACGTCAGTTCACCGATCAAGTTTGAGGCAGCACGCACGTCTCCTCACAGCCGCGTACGTCTCCTTTCAAACGTGTGTGAGTTTCTTCGTACTCCACTGCCGCTCTTGACTTGTGTAAATTTTAGGGATGAAAAGGATTTTGGGTAAGGATAAAGTTATGGGTTGAAGTTTTATTGATGAGAATTTTAGTTCTGAATTATGGATGTTTCAAATTAGTTCAAGTGTTATGGTTTGAATAACTAGTTATTTATTAATAGATTTTTGAAGGTGTGGAAAGTGACGTTGGGTCCTTCGAATTCACAACCAAATTGTAGATTGTTGGAGTTCGGATCGCCAATACCTTGGTAAGTTAGAATTTGCTTTGAGGAAGTTAAGTGGGAGTATGTATTGTGGAATTAATTGAGTTTTGTATCCTTATGATTAGGTCTTTTCGTTGGTTATAGTTGTTCGAGAAATTTGAGTAACTTGGAGGTAAGAGGCTTTCTACTGGACTCACCTATAGCCTTGAATGTGATGGATTGTGTTGTTATATATGAACTGAGAGAGGATGATGGTTGTGATATACACTTTTGAATGTAGGCTTATTGTTTATTGTATGTTGTGTTCGACTGAGAAAATATATATCTATGTATGGACGATGTGGACTTGGTACTTGAGTGCATTGAATGTATGGGTTCTACTAAATTGAGATGGACTAACTGATATGTAAATTTATATCTGATGATAGTTTAACTGCATAGATTTTACTGAACTGAGATGGGTTGACTGATATGTAAATTTAGTTACAATGACTGAACTGAGGACATTAAATTGATTAAATTGTGGATTGATGACTGTTATGTTAATGTATAGATAGTGTATCGTAGATTAAATTGATGAAACTGAGGTGGGTGACGCTTATGTATAAATATAACTGTTTGAGAACCGTTATGAAAATGTTTAGTTTATGTACTCGTAAATTGACTGTGTATGTGTTGGATTGAAATAATGATATGATGGTACCTTAAATTGTAAATTTAATGAACTGTTTAAAATGTTAGATTGAACTGAGGGGAATTATTAGCTTTATCTTTAGGATATTGTGCCTTGTAAGTGTCCCACGGGATCACTACCTGTTGTGCATCCTTTGGAGCATTAGACTGATAGGTACATCCTTCGGAAGCACTAGACTGATAGGTGCATCCTTCGAGAGCACTAGACTGATATTTGCATCTTTTGGAAGCATTAGACTGATTATGTGCATCCTATGGGATCACAAGACTGTTATGATGCAGGGTACCTCTAAATAGACAGCTAATAGTTTTACCCCTAACGGGACCAGTAGTGGGTCTCATTTGGTATTTTTATACTCACCATTTTATTTTTAAATTTTCAGGCAAGGACAATATGAGAGGCAGACCAACGAGGGACAAGAAGGATGTGTGACTGCCATATGGGGACCTAGTTTTCTTAAAATTTTCTTCCACTTATGGTTTTAATTTTTTTTTTTGTAATTTAACTAAGTGTATGGATAGTTATATTGTAAACAGTACTTTTATAATTTTATTTGTTTGAAATAGGGCCCGAACAACGTATTCCTTAATCGTTATGATTTCAAATAAATTTCACCATATTTTGTGTCAATGAAAGTGTTTTGTTTAAAATAATGACTTCGACTTAGATATAAAAGTTTGGTTATTTCAGCAACATTCGAACTATGGTGCCAATAAAGAAAGACAATTATGTTGCTTGGTATTTTGCTTTCACTAAAGATGCAACTAGTAGACATCCATCAGTTGCTCATGTAAGTGTTAATTCTTTGGAAATGTCTTCTTCTAGTAGTGTACAGGAGAATGTTGAGATGTCATTTGAAGAATAAAAGTTTATTTGAAAGTAAAGAAGTATTTTTAAAATGTTTTTGCACAATAGCAGTGAAGACCAACTGTCAATTTAGAACTACAGTATCAACTTTTGTTGGAATTTATGTCATAAAACTCGTAGTTTGCTATCATATTCTATGCAACAAAGTCGTTAATGAGAAATTATTAGTGAAATTAAATCCAATAAACTAAAGTCCAAAGGCTATTTTGAATAAACTTGAACTTTATATAGAGACATAAACGTCGATCAAGTTTGAGTATATAGCCTAAATAGTCTATAGTATACGAAAAGGTTGGGTACCTTATTTTGGGAACACTATGGATGTGATCCACTTTGTAGTTAGTACATTTGATGTAATCCTGAATCTTTCATATAGAGACATGAAAGTGGGGTCATCATGTGTAAAAAGTTTAATTTAGACTGAACAATGAAATAGTAAGTTTTACATTATAACATAATTTACTGTTTAAAATTGATTATTGATGACTTAGGTAACTTAATATTAATCCTCAACTTACTATGAACTTCTGTTCACATGAGAATATCCTTAGGTCTGCATAGGTGAGGGAAACTCTTCAACTCTGGCCCATTATGCCTCCAATTTCAAGGTAAGACCGAGTGGATAGTTAGGATCATAAGGTGCAAGATAAAATTCACTTCTACCCGCTTTAGAGTTAGTAGATAGGTTATTCCCTTAAGAACTGAATCCAAGTCTTGAACAAGGGGCGCATCCTCTCATTGGCCTGAGAGGGATACAGTTTGTAGGACTTTAAACCAATTGTTCAATAGTGGATCGGTGGGACTTAAGAAGTAAGATGTAGTATTGGGGGTAAAATAATAATTTGATCTAGTCGAGGTTACGAACAACCTTTGATGAATTAACTTACCGATCATGGTTAAATCAAATGGACACAAATATATCTATAGTGAGGCGAGTGCAACTACTAGACTTTAGTGGAATGACCTGGTAGTTAACAAATGTTGATTAGCTCGATCTAAAAGAGTTTAGCCAGTTAATCTCGAATCAATTGAGCCTATGATCTATAGATCCATTAGTTTCTCTTGCTAACTCATAAGGAATAAAGTTAGAATAGTATGATAAAATGAGTCGAATTGTTCGATTTAAGTGAGAGGAGAGAAATCGATAAGTATATGTGATATACATGTCAGTTATCAGATTAGAGATAAAGCTTTATGTTTAAATGGGGTTTAAATATTAAATATATGAATGTAGATTTATACTCGGAAGCTCGAAAATGATGAAAATAGTCCAAGTTGTAAAAATTCAAATGTTGACTTTTTAACTTTGAAAAGTTAAACTTTAACCGACAATATATATATCTAAATATGATTTGAATTTCAAAAAAATAAATGTAGATTCATGCTTAGGAGGTAAAAATTAGTCAAGATGAACAAAATGATAAAAAAGTGAAAATGTTGACTTTTGGTTTAGAAAAAGTCAAACTTTGATTTTTGACCAAATGATCATTTTGAAGGGATAAAAGTCCTAGATAACCGAAGATTTTACAGAACCATTCCTCAATTTAATGTAAAAATCCCAAAATACTAATACATTGACAAAATAGGATAGAAATTAATTTCCTTATTATAACTTAAAGACTAAGTATGCGTTCTAATTATAAATTAGAAAAAGAAAAACTTAGGTATTTTGATACCTCTAAATCGACAAAAAACTCCAAATTAGAACACCACCTGTTGGAGACCTTCCTATCCTCTAGGATGAGAATCCTTTGTGTGAACCAATTAAGATGGAAAAAAGTTTGGAAAGACTTCTTTTGCAGAGAGCAAAAACATTGGGTTAATTAAGAAAAACTGTTTTTCTTCTACATATTTATAACTCCCTTTCCTTTGGGAGTAGAAGAGAATAATGAGATTCTATTAATTTAAAAAATATTCAATTAAAAAAATCAAATCTACTAATTAAGTAATTAATTATATTATATTTAATTAATATTTCATTTAAATAATATTTAATGAATATCTCTCAAATATCTTATAGTTTTAAATTAATTTAATTAAATTAAATTAAACTAAACTATTAATTAATTCTCAAACTAATTAATAGCTAAATTAAATATCTCATATTTAACTTAAATTAAATTTGAATCATATTCAAATATAAATTTTTCCCATAACTAACAATTTTAGTATGAATCCAATTCACATTAAATGAATATTTGAACTCATTCAAATATTTTATCTCTCACAAATTAATTTTGTATCGTATAAATATAAAATTTGTATAATAAAGTTTGATTAAAATACAAACTTTATATTATAATGTATCACCATACATTACACTAATTTCCAAAGTAAATTTGAACATTTCAAATTACAACTCATATAGATAAATCTCATTACTCTTTACGAGCTAGGAATGGGACTTAATGGACCTACATATCAGAAACTACAACGATATGAAATTAATTGGCTAAACTCATCAACCACATTAATCAATATTCGTTAACTGTGTGTAAACTCACTAAAGACTCACAACTGAACTCTTCTCAGTGTAGATATATTTATGTATCCACGGATATAGACTAACAAAAGTAAGTTAGTCCTTCACGAGTGTTCGTAACACCAGTTTGGTCAAATTATCGTGTTACCTCTGGGTTACCTCTAGTCCTTAAATATCAGTGCTCCTCTAGTGAATAACATGTTTATGGTCTAACCAATAAACATAAACTCCTCTCGTGCCATAGAGAGAGTAAGGCCCTTTGATGATTTGGATTTTTTGGGCTCTCTCAATAGTTTAAATTTCTATTTCTTCCTCACTTATTTTTTTTAAAAAAAGAGAAATTCTTCAAAAAGCCCAATTTCTCTTTATTTCTACCTCAATCTCTCTTTCGTTTCCTTCATCTAACGGGTCCCACAACTTGGTTTTGAGTCTGAAGAAAAGTAGGTCAACCTTAGTGGTGGTTCAAGAAAAAAATCAAAGTTTCAAATGTAAGTAACCTTAAAACCCTCATTTTAATTAATTTGGATTTATATGCATGTTAATCTTAGTAATTAGAGTAAAATTTAGATCTGGTTTTCGTTATGCATGTCTATTTTCTATTAAAGTTAAGGTCTCTTAAATTTAAATGTCTGCAAGAAGGGTGAAAATTTTATGTCAGGGCATCTCATTATAAGAAGAGCGAGTTGTGGATGCTATGAAAAAACATTTATAACCATGATTGTTCACTGAATACTACCCAAAGTTATTACATGCAAGCTTCTTCAACAGTAATTGGCAGTTGCTTGATAGATGATTTTAGGTTCATGTCCACTGGTCGTTCCATTCCAAAAGCGATTGTCCATAAGGTTTGTACCAATCGTGGAGTTAATATAAGTTATCAAAAATCTTGGAGGGCAAAAGAACAAGTAGAAAAGATATTAAAAAGTGACGCAGTTGAATCGTACACATTGATATCAAGCTTCTTTGATAAATTGGTTGAATCTAACCCATGTATGATCAAATTCGTATATCAAATTCAATTTCATTTGCAGTAGATGAGGATAGACAAATACCACAGTCTATCTAGATAAACAAATTTTAGAATCTATCATAGTATTTGTTCTTTTTTTTTTATGGAAATATTTTGTAATTTTTATAGGTACATGTACTGCTTTAGAGATGGATGATAGCGATCATTTCAAGTTTTACTTGATGGCTTTTGGTGCATCAATTTTGGGATTATATTGTAGGCCTATCATTTTTGTTGATGACACATTTTTGAAGTGTAAGTTTGGTGGCATCCTATTAATAGTCACATCACAAGATGGTAACAATCAAATCTTCTCTTTTGCTTTAGCTATTATAGATTCAGAAAATGATACATCATGGACATGGCTTTTTTTTTTTTTTTAAAGATATGTGGTAGTTTTTCAAAGTGAGATAACCTAATCATTGTTTCTTATAGGCATCTTAAAATCCCAATGTTGAGTATTGTGTATGCATTAAACATTACTTAAGTAACTTGAAACTCAATTTTAAGGATCCACTACTTGATAAATATTTCTTTAGTTGTGCTTATGCCTAAATCGTTGATGAATTTGAGTAGCATGAGATGTATGTGGTTAGTTTGTCCAAATATTAGAGATTATCTTTGTGAAACCCCAAAATTTCTTACCCTTAAAAATTGTTAAGCTTAGTCAAGGTCAAGAGAAAATGAAATTTATGAAAAAATAAAATATTTGGAGTTTATATTTTAACTTAAGGAAAAAAGAAAAGTTGAAAATTTTGACTAAGTGTTAAAAATAAGTCATCAAACATTTGGAGGTTGTATGAGTGGCAAAGGAAGGCTACGAAAACCTTCAATGAAAAGTAATTAGGTGAAGAAGGTTGTCACTTCAGTTGGCTAGGCAAAGAGGGCATTAGAGTTTTGGCTAGATGTTTAAGGCTTGAAATTGGCCGGCCAAGTACCATGCGAGAAAGGGTGCTAGGCGAGGAAGGCTTGCGACCAAGTGTTTAGAGGTTGTCATGCAAGGAAGACATGGGCATGTAAAGTGAGGAAGCCTTCCTAGAAGTTTGGCTTAGAGATTAAAAGGTTATCTAGGTGAGGAAAGCTAGGCGTTAAGAGAGGCCAAGCTATGCAAGGAAGCCTAGGAGGTAAGCCATGCATCTAAGATATCAACGTGGCATGATTAAGGCAAATGGATAAAAGTAAGTTCAGGTGTCTTAACCATGTCATCATCCATTTTGCAGTCAAGGAGAACATGGAGAAGATGTTGAGCAGTGAGTACATGCTTAAGAGGTAAGTCTAATCAAGGATTAAGTGTCACCTTAATCTTATGCAAGGGACTCTACAAATAGGCAACCTTCAGTATTGAATTTCCCATAACTTACTCGTGTCAAATTACTTAAATTGATCTTAAAAGTTCAGAAATTGAGTCTAATTTTTTAGAGAGGGTTGCTGTGCATTTTGGATTCAAGGAGGTTTGTGTTTTGAACAAGGACAAACGAGAAGGTCATTTCTTAGGTAAATCTGAGCAAGGTGTATTTCCAGAGTGCTACAGTACTTATTACTTCACATTTCCTTCAAAAATTTGTGGTATGAAAGATAACACATTTTATAGCAACTTTATAGAAGGAAGTTTTATCAAAAGAGTCATGAATTTTAAGTTATGATTTTTCAAAGATGGGTCATGATTCTGGAAGTAAAATAGTGTCTAGGTAGTGGTTGTGAGTCGTTCATGTATGGGCAAGATGGGCGTGTGTTTTGGCCTTAGAGGTTATTTTGGATCAGGTTGTAGCACATGACAAGATCATGGCAGAACCGAGCGACAAGACATGCACTTAGGTTGCATGCATGACCATGAATTAAGAGGTTAGCACGACACATTGTGTGCGAGGAACAACAACGTGCACGTCATGCATACGAGCTGCACTAATAGGTGGCAAGTATGGCAAGACCTCAGACCATACACGTACGACCAGGCTCACCTATCATGTCAATGGGCATCGTTGTTCTGTTTTCGAGCTATTTTGTGCTGTTTTGATCTTTTTGAGAAATTTTAAAGGAACTTTTGGATATTTTCATATTTAAGGAATTAATTAAGGATAAAATATAAATTTTTCAGAACAATGAGGATTATGAGGAATTCCCAAGACCAAGGCTATATTCAAGTGATTGTGAGTAACATCATGGTTCAAACGTTATTTATTAAACATGATTTCATGCCTTACAAGCAATAGCTTGTGAGTAGCAAAATGTTTTAAATAATTTATGAACATGATTTTCAAGTTATTATTTCATGTTATGATTTACAATAAATGTTTATTGAAATGATAATTCAAGTTATGTTATGATTTCATGATCAAGGAAATATTTCAAAACTTTCAAGGAAATATTTCGATATCTTCAAATGTTTTTATTCATGCCCGAATATATCATGAGACCTATTGTATACATATGGTTAACTTCATACTAATAGTATGGTTGACGAACCTATTTTTAATTGTGGGCCATCAGGAAGGGTATATTTTTATGCCTTAAAGGAGGAGGGTTAGTTACCCAGCAACTGTCTCGTCTTCGAACGAAGGAGTAAATACTGATCGTGGCTATGGAGGACTATCTTAAAAAAGCTATGCAAATGTTTCAAGTTTCATCATATGATTATTTACTGATACATGTATTCAAGCTTCGATTTTATACTAAAATGTTTATGAAAACCTCTTTTATAAAATTGTTGCTCACTAAGTTTTTCGACTTATTCTTTCAAAAATGTTTTCCCACTTTCCAGGTATAAATTTTGGATCTCCACGTTCTGAACATATGATTGCCATGCCAACTTAGTTTTCATAATGAAAGGGCATTGTTTTGTTTCAAATTAATAATATGATTTTTCAAATACATATATTAATGTTTTGTTCATTATCCATGATACACTTTATAAAGATTTCAAATGGGTTACACTACGTTATTAAAGTATTTCAAGTTAAAAGACTTTCGTTGTAGATTGTTTCACGTTTCCATGTCATATGTTAGTTGAGGTGGTTCTGAAGGTCAATGGCTTCAGTTGACATCACATCATGTCTCAAGACAAGCAAGTAGGTGCTCGAAGCGGGTGTGACAATCTTAGTAGTGTTGGTGTTGAAAAGTGGTCTCGATCATATTCACAAAGACGAAGGTATAAAATGATGACATCAAATTGTGCAGAAAGTGTAAATTCAGTATTTAAAGATCTCAAAGAACTATACGTGGCTATCATGCTAAGTTCAATTAGAGGTGTATTGCAAAAGTTGTTTTGTGAACAAAGTAAAGTTCTTTTGCAATAAAGAGTTGTTTGACTTCTTGGGCTGAGAACCTGTTGTGTTTAGAACATGAAAAGTCAAGTAGTTTGTTGGTAAGAATTTTTTTCTTTTATGTTTGTATCTCAGATAGGCACAAATAGATTACTATCTTTGTCCATTTGATATATATACAAAGCAAGTAGGTACTCGGGGTCGTGTATGACAATCTTGGAAGTGAGGGCACCCTATGTAAAATGTTTACATAAGATTGGAACCATGAAATAGTCACTTTTAAGTTATAACATCGTTGACTGTACAAAATTGACTATTTCAATTATTGATAACCTAGATAACTTAATATAAATTCTAAGCTAACTATGAACTTCAAGTCACAAAAAATTATTCTTAGATCTCCATAGGTGAGGGCAACTCAACGACGTTGGCCCAATAAGCCTCTCATTTCATAGGTAAGATTGGGTGGATAACTAGAGATATGGGTGCATGACGAAATTCACTCCTACCTGTTTTAGGTTTAGTAGATAGGTTGCTCTCTTAAAAACTGAATCCAAGACATGAACAAGGGACCCCACCCTCTCATTTTCTCGAGTGGGATTTGGTTTATAGGTTGGACCTTAAACCAATTATTCAATAGTGGATCAGTGGGACTTAAGGAGCAAGATGTAGTCTCAGGCGTAAAATGGTATTTTGATCCAATCGAGATTCTGAATAACATGTGAAGGATTAACTTACTGATCATGGTTATATAAAATGGACATAAATATATCTATAGTGACGGGAGTGCAACTACAAGATTTTAGTAAAATGACCCATTAGTTAACGAATGTTCATTAGCTTGGTCTAAAAGGGTTTGGCCAATTAATCTCAGATCGTTGAAGTTCATGATCTATAGGTCCACTAGGTTCCTCTTCTAGCACATAAGTAATAAACTTAGAACAATATGTAGAAATAATTCGAATTGTTCAAACTAGGTAAAGAGAGAGAAACTGACGAATATATGTGATATAGTCATCGATTATAAATTTCACATAGAGCTTTTATGTTTAAATGTGATTAAAATATTAAAAATATGAATATAGATTCATTTTCAAGAGCTCAAAATTGATAGAAATAGTCAAAGTTTAAAAACAGTCAAAATGTTGACTTTTGACCTTGAAAAGTCAAACTTTGACCAGTTTTATATTCAAATTTGATTTAACTTTTGGAAAAATAAATGAAGATTCATGTCCGGAAGGTCAAAATTAGTCATGATGGACAAAATGTTAAAAAGTCAAAATGTTGACTTTTGACTTCAAAAGTTTGACTTTGATTTGAATGGTTAAATGATCGTATTACCCTTGGACTAATGTTAGTAGAAAAATCCAACATTTTGTTAGATAATCACACTATCACTTGGTGGGATAGGTGGCTACATAAGAAAATACCTAGCCTACTAAGTTCCACGAATGGTTAGTGAATTATTAGTTGTTGAGATTTAAGAAATTAATTACATGTAATTTTGTATGTAATTAGCTTATTTAAAGGGCTTTTTTTTCCAGTTTGGTGAGAACTTTTGGTAATTTTTTTTTATGAATTACAAATTTATTTCAACCTAATTTTCTCTCTCAAATCTCAAACCAAAACTCCTCTTATTTCCATTCCTCTCTCATGTTCTTCACCTAATCGGGTCCTACAACCCGATTCTAAGTTTGAAGAATAGTGAGTCAACTTTAGTGGTGGTCTCGGATTTGTGTTCTTGTGAAGATTTTGAGGATTGAGAGACTTCAAAGGTAAATTTTTATATAAACCCTAATTTCATTTAATTAGGGTTATCGCTATGCATGTTAATCACTAAAATAGTTTAGTGGCAATTAGAGTAATTTTGTTCCGTTATTCCGTTGTGCATGTATTGTATTCCATCAGTTATATGTAGTCCACCAGCTACCACCAGTGAAGGGATGCATCGTGCAAGTCTTGCGAGAGCTTCATCAACAAGTTTTTTTTTCCAACATGGTTAGGCATAGAGTCAAACACAAAGATCTTGCAGTTCTTCATGTCAGTTGCAATAGCCATCTAGTGTTCTCTAATGTTGATGAAGTCAATCACATAGTACCCACCCTATTTTATCTTCGATCAAACCAAGAGTGGAATTAAAATAGTAAATTAATTTTGGTTCCGCCCATATAGCCGTGTGTGAAGTTTCGTATGTCCATTCAACCTTCTCTTTCTCTTTTGTCAGCATACGATCATTGAAAGCCATTCTTTAAGCGCTATTTTTGTGTTTATGTCAGAAATAAAGAACAAATAAAACAATTTAACCAAAACATGATTATGCAATTTAATTGTATACAAAAAGTTTAAAGAATAATAACTAACCATAAATGACGAATCTATTACTGTAAAATCAAACTTGTAAAGATTCTTTTTTGATAAGATCTTCTTCTGCACGTGATAAAATAAGATATCCATGGCCTATAAAAGAATGATGTTACACAATCATGTAAGATAAGGTAACAGATCGCTTAGCAAATACAAGCGATAGTGTACAAAATTGTTTCAAAATTAAGCGATCGTATAATACACACACAATCGTTTAGTTACATAAAAAATGTTGCACATAATTGTGTTGTTGTTGTACATATAAATTGAAATTTGGAAAGAGTACTTACATCTTTTATTACCCATCTTCTTCCTTGCCTCTAATCGTCTTCCAATACACGACGTCTTTCTCTTTGTCGGATCTGGGTTTTTTCTTCCTCTTTGCGTAGATCTGGGATTTTTTTGTGGGTTTGTGCCGGATTTGTATTTCACCATAGGTCTTTGTCTTCCTCTTCGCTGTGGATTTAAGTCCTTTTCATCGTGGGTTTTTGTCTTCCTCCTCGCTGGCTCTATCCTTCAAATCTCAATCTTCATTTTGATCTCCATAAGATTACTATAAGACCTTCCTATCTAGATTTGATAAAATGAGTGATGTAATGTTTAATTGAATTAGATGTGAATAAAATAAAAATAAATTTCAAAGAAAATAAGGAAACAAGAAACAGTTATCAAACACATTCATGTTTCTTGTTCTAAAAAAAAGAAACAGGAAACGAAAATGTTACCAAATAGGCCCTTAATTACTACTTCATTTTTTTCAATCTCAATCAATTGTTGACCAATATCACTGCCTGATTGCTCTTCATGTTTAGGCAATGTTCTTATTTGTTCTGTACACAGAAAAAAATAAGAAATCGAAAAAACATAATTGTTGTTTACTTACATCTAAGCAATTTTAAACAAAATAAAGATGTAGACAATGAACTAAACAATAATTGTTGAGTTTTTATAGTAGGTTCTTTAGGATGTAACCCTGAACAAATGGACCCTTATCGATGAGCACATGTTCATTTTTCTGATAGACATCATCCTTGTCCAGATTGTGATTATTAGAATCATTACGAAGATCATCATGCATGTGATGAATACATCATCCCCTTGATTCTGATTATGATTATGATAAATAAGGAAAAGGGAAGATAAAATTTTAAAAAAATTGTTACAACTAGGATAAGAAGAATACCCATGAAAGAGAGACCACACGGGCATCAGTCAATGTCTATAATCTAAGGATTTTCTTCGTTCTGTCTTTCTTCAAGTCATCT
>JBBPDI010000029.1:20952954-20969557 GCA_037974545.1 Cucumis variabilis | reverse complement strand
ACTTTCATATTCTGTATTAAAAATATCAAAATAGTGAAAATATGCATGATAAAATTGAGAGTAGGCTATTATTAAACTAGTCAAAATTTGTCCCAACAAATGCTTTTACGTATCCTTCGTCGTAAATTTCTCTTGAGCCTTCTTGATTTGAAAAATTCATATCTATTTCTTATTTAGTCCCCTAAACATGAAAGTATCCAAAACTTCCCTTAAATACTCCCAAAATAACCTTTATAGCATAACAATTTCGTCCATCTCGCCTAATTTCTCGACCAAGATACATGACCCGACTTAGAAAAATCATAACTTACAATTCATACCTTTTTTTTTTACAAAACTTCCTTCTACAATATTACTCTAAAATATCTTAACTTTCTTACCTCAAAAGTTTAGAATTAAAACCCAAAAGATGAGCTTTATAACCTTCTTGGAGTGCACCTTACTCAGGTTCACACGAGAACTAACCTCCTTGTGTTCTCTTAATCAAAACACCAATCTTCTTGCACATAAAATACCCAACAACACTTGTCAACAAATTAGACTCAATTTATGAGCTTTTAGGACTAATTTAAGTGAATTTGGTCAAGTGAGTTGTCAGAAATTCTTTGTTGAAGTTAGCTAAAATCCATAACCTCTATGATCCTCACTTCTCACCAACCTTAAACTCCCAAAACCCCTTTCTAACCTCTATAGACATTTTATCAAGCCAACTCAAAATTCCTAGATACATCTCCAAGATGCCAAATAACCTCTTTAGAGGTTCTTTCCTTCCTTGGTCGTCCAATGCTAACCTCTAAACATCCAATGTGCTATTCTTTGATACTTAGTTATTTTTTTTTTCAACTTTTCTTAACTTTAACTTAAACCTTAATTTTAACCTTTCTAAAGAATTTAACTTCCTTAATCCTTTAAATATCATTTTCTCTTATTCCTTAATAAATTCAAAACATCCAAAAATTGGGTGATCACAAAGAACATGACTAACACGCGAAAGGTAGAGTTTTCTCACCTTAGGAAGATGACTTCCATCATCTGTATCCCGTAAGGTGAACAAGTGTGGGCACTAAACGTAGAGAGGTTATCATCCTTAAACGTAAAGCTCTATAAGTAGTATAAGTAAATAGTTCTAGATATTTCTTACTTAACTAGGCTTAGTCATTTGGATCCCAAAAGAAGACCAAGTGTGGCGTTCAATGACTCTAAGAGACGCACACCTTAATCATAAACTAGTCTAGAGAGTTATATCACATTGAGGTGGTCGTATAGCTTATTCACCTGATAACCTTAGAACTTTCTTCATCCTTCTCACAACACAAGTTAGTGCATTCCCTTTCTACACCTCCTTCCTCTTATCAATCACCTCATTAAGTCACCTTTACAGCATCTCTTGGATACTTAGGTAGTTATCATTCATTTTATATTTTATAAATCATTTTCCATAATACCTAATTAACAAGTAGACCCTAGAACTAAGCTTTGATAAGAAAAATTATTGTTTTGCTTACACTTGGACCAACAATAGGAAAACTTGCACAACGCAGAGTTGAAAATAGATGGTGGAGACATTGGGAGCATTTTGCATGCAATGATCATGTCCACTCGCATGATGAAGATAATATTGAAAAGCATTTTGCATGCAATGGCCCATATTCAATGACACATCCATACCACAAACATACAAACTACATAAAGGTTGTACAATTTTAGTCGGCTAGATATGTATGTGTGCCTTGATTATAGGCAAGTTTTTTAGAATATTGTTCTAAAAAACAACACAGCTTACTCCACAGCAAGTCTCGTGAAACACAATCCCAATTTCAAAACAATCACATTCACAACCAACACAATTTTAGGTGAAAGTTTCATGAACACAAACAACCAAGCAGGTTCCTTGTGCAAGTCTTGGTTTTAGTTCTTAAAAGGAAAAACCTATCTACTAACCTTAAAGCGGGTATGAGCAAATTCCATCTTGCATCCTATGTCCCTAGCTATCCAAGGAGGTTTATTGGGCCATTGCTGTTGAGCTATCCTACAAATATAAGGATAACTTTGTGTGAACATAAGTTCATAGTTAGCACAAGATTAATACTAAGTTACCTAGGTCCTCAATATTTGAAATAGTTTAGTTTTAAACAGTTAATGGTGTTATAACGTGAAAGTTGCTATTTCATGGTTCTAGTCTTATGTAAACTCTTTACATATAATGCCCACACTTCCATGTCTCTACATGAATGATTGGAGATCACATCATTTGTACTAACTACAAAGCCAGTCGCATCCATAGTGTCTCTAAAATAAGGCGTTCAGCCTTATTCATATACTATAGACCGTTTAGGCTATATACTCAAACTTGATCCACATTTATGTCTCTGCATAAAGTTTAAGTCTACATTAGATAGCTTTGGGATCCTAGTTTATTGGATTCAAGATTATAGTATTCTATTTTCACTAATAAGTTCTCAATAACAACTTTATTGAATATCATAAAATTTAAACTCACAATACGAGTTTTAGGACATAATTTCAACATGTATCGTATAGAAATACATTTTTCATCACTCATCATAAAGTCATATGGTAGAATCATCTTGTATAGTTAATTACATATTTGTACTCTTTCCTTAGCTCATGCGTTTACCATAGTTTTTTGTTGAGTTGCAGCTATGTGTAGTAGTCTCAACGCATTCAACAAGTTTCCATCAATTACATCAAGCATAATGTGTCTTCCAATATCATATCACATAGCAAGCAAAGGGCATCTCATACCAGATCATACAACAAGTATGAGACATTATATTCCAGATCACACAGCAAGAATAGAACATCTTATCCCACATCACACAACAATGATAAGGCATCACACACAAGAACACACAACAAGTGTGAGGAATATCATCGCATAGGGTACACAAGATTATCTCATATCATCATTTTAGTTTATATTAAATCTCATTCACTTATAAGTCACATGCATTTTAGGAAATGGGAAGACATAAGAGAAATAATGTAACTCAAAGTTTCCATAGTAATTCATTTAGGGATTTAAGCACATTAGAAATCATTTTATTTATGAAAACATTTTTAGGAAGAACCACTAACAATCAATTAGCTCATTCCCCTAACAACTAAGCAAGACTTCCTTGCAATTCCTTGTTGGATTCGAGCTCATGACAAATCTCTGAAAATCTTGAAATTCTCTCAATTCTTTTTTTTAAGTGAACACAAGGTAAAAGAAACATCAAGATGACCGAAATTCATCTATTTATAAGCCTCTTAGGTGACACTTTCCATGTAGAAATGATTACTTCTTCTCGACAGTGAGAATTTGACAATGCCAGAAATGCCATGTGTCACTACCATTTCCTTATTCTAAATTTGGATTGGGTGACAAAGTTAAATCAATCGCCAACCTTCTTACTTGAGGATGACATCACTACTTCTCGATGAAGGAAGTTCAAATCACATGGAAGTTCATCGTGTAGCTTTCCCATTGTATAGCTTAAAACACAAGATGCAAGTAACTGTGAAATATCTTCAACCACCATCCTTTTCCGCCTGGCAGTCTCATCACGTAGGCCATTTTTGCCACCTGAAATCTTATCGCATGAGGTAGAACGCGATCAGAGCCTCACATCATGCCCTTAAATAACCTTACCTTGAATAATCATCTTTAAAGGAGATGAAGTATTCAAAACCTCCTGTAGTTTTTACATTCATTAGACCACTGAGATCTGAATGTATAAGTTATAGGAGATTTTTGGCTCTATAACCTTTTCTAGTAAAAGGTCTTTTAGTCATCTTTCCTTCAAGAAAAAATTCGCATGAGTGTGATAAATCATCTTCTAACTCATTTAGAAGTCCATTCTTTACCAATCTCTCGATCCTATCCAGATTAAGGTGACATAATCTTACATGTCAAAGATAGGTATTGTTATTAGGAGAAATTTTTTGTCTTTTATTTTGAGTATTAACAGTTTTAAACATCTCATGATTTAAAAACGTTTTCCCTTCATTATGTCTTAATACATACAAGTTGTTTTTAAGCTTAATCGAACAAATATGAACACTATTCTTAGAAATGAATGCTTCATTTAATGAAAATAATAACTGAGAACAATTGTTCAATAAGCAAAGAAATAAAAATTAAGTCCATCTTAATCGTAGGAAGAAGTATGTTCAAGTTTTTTAAAAAAAGGAATCTATTAAAAAATAAACAACTTGGCATCTCCCACCGCATGAGTTGAAATAGCGTCTCCTGCTCCAACCATGAGCGTCATCTCAGCATCTTCGAGTTGCTGGAAGAAGAACAAACATGATTAGTGGCTCTTGAATAATGTATCCAGGCCTTTTGGTCATTTTCCACTAAACAAGTTTTTAAGACAAGTAAATCATATTTACCTTCCATTTCCTTCTTTTTATCAGTAAGGTATTTGGGGCAATTTCTCTTTTAGTATCCATCCACATTGCAGTGGTAGCACTTTCCCTTGTCGGCTACCTTAGCCTTCCCTTTGCCCTTAGCAGTAGTAATAAGACCCTTCCTCTTTCCACCTTTCTTCTTTTGGATCTTCTTTGACCCAAGAATGAAGGTGCAGACTTGGTTTTAGAGGATGAATGGGCAACATTTGTCTCTCCTTCTTTTTGTCCCATATTTTTCATAAGAGACTAAAAAGTTTGCAACTCATTTTGGAGGGTAGTCATGGTGTACTCTAGCTTGCTCATTACCACATTGCTACGAAATTGAAGGAAGCTCTTTGGAAGAGATTCCAAGATAAACGACACTCGACTCTGCTCATTAATGATCACCCTATTCATTTCTGCCACATTGAATTGGATCATCAAGTCAAGAACATGTTCCTTAACAGATTGATCCTTTTTTATACGAGTATTATAAACGTATTTAATGGCCTTATGTTAGATTTGAATGGACGATTGTCTAAACATCTCTTGGAGAGAGTCCATAATCTGACATGCAGTAACCATAGACTCATGCTTCTTGCTCAGTACGTCAGACAGACTGGCCAAGATGTAGACGCGGGCTTTGTCATAGGCTTATGTCCAACAGTTATATGCATTCCTAACATTCTGAGATGCATTTTGAGCAGGAAAAAGAGAACATTCATCCATTAAGAAGAAGCGTAGAACATCAATAATTAGAATCATATTCAGGTTTGACTTCCAGTCGCATAATTTTTATCGGTTCAGTTTTTGTTTTTAAGCACTTAAATAATTGAAGAAGACATGCTTAAATACTAAATAATTAATCGTATTAGTTATCTTTGTCTTAAGCCATTAAATAAAATAATCCTAGCAATTCAGCAAAACAAGCAATCAAATGCAATTTTATGGTCGATTCTTCTCTTTTTTTGGGCCGGCTCTTCCTTTTTTGGTCCAGTCCAAGGTTTTAAGGCCCATTTTAAAGCTTTTTTAAAGTTTTAAGAACGTTTTTGGAGCTTTAGAAGCAATTTTAGGATATTTTTGGGCTTAATTAATGTAATTTATCACTTTATTTTATCCTAGGGGGCTAATTTTACAAGTTTAATTGCTATTTAAATACTTTATGGATGTCATTTAGATAAATCTCACCTTAGGTTAAGCATTTTCATGCAATTTTATATATTTATAAATGTTATAATATATGGCTTAATGCATGATTTTAAATTTCATGAGTTATCTAAAATATGTTGATATTTTAAATATATGAAATCAAATAAGGACGATGCATGACATTACTTAGTTAAGTATAATTTGTTATATTTATATTAATGTCTTGTGTATGCTTGGTTGATTTTCACGATTTTTTTTTATATACGTGTTATATTAATTAAGATGAAAATCAATTTGCATTGAGCATATTACATCCATATATTTATGTAATTGTTATATTAATGTAATGTTTAGCATGTTGCATGGTTTATTTTTTAACTAAATATGTTTTAATTAATTAATCCATAGTATGCATATTATAGGACTAATTAATTAATTTTATAATAGTTATAACATTTTGATAATTAGAAACCGTCAACCTATAATAAAGAGTTTCATTCAAACATAGGATCTTAGGATTAATTTGATTTAATTTTAAATTTTTTATAATTAAATAGACTTAAGATCACATTAATTCTAATAGGATTAGAATTATGTCTTATTTTAGTTTAATGAAACTAAGTAGGACAAATAGGATTTAAGGTTATAAGGGAACTCCACCCGTAAAGTTCTGTCTAAAGCTGGAGGTACTGAAGTTGACAATTTATGGAACACTTCCTACCTGAAAACTGAGCTAGAACCAGTGTTGAATTACTTTTATTCCTATTAGCATAAGATGCCACTAGGAAATTATATGGTTTAATACACCTAGAAATTTTAAGAGTTGATAGGATTTGGTTATAATGGAACTCCACCGGTAACGTTCTGTCTAAGACTGGAGGTACCTAAGTTGACGGTTTACGGAACACCTCCTACATGCAAACTGACTTAAAATCAACGTTGAATTAACCTTATTCCTATTAAGCATGAGATGTCACTAGGTAAATTAAATAGTTTAACACACCTAGAAACTTTAGAGTAAAGTTTTATTATAAGAGTTATAATAAGAATAGACTTAGATAGATTCATTTAACTGGAATTTAGCTAAGTACAATAAACTCTAAATTAATAGAACATTTTAGTGGGAAAAAATAGTATATATGATATATCAATTATTAGCTCTCACATCTCTAAGAGTTCACATGTGAGATTCATACTCGGCTTCATGTCGACCTGGGAATGGCATCCCTTCGGAGAGTTTGTATGGGTTAATAAGAAGGTGAATAGGGGAAATCTTCATAGTAACTATGAGAAGGATGCATGTCAACTATGTAACGACCCAAGTTCTCAAATTAAACTGAGATTATTACTTGGATACTAGACTCATACTTAAACATAAAACTGGATAAGTTTAATAAAATATTTACAACGACAAGGAGAATTTATAAAAGTTTGGGCCCTAATTCAAACAAAGTTTTGAAAATTCAATTTAATATCGAAAAAGGAAAGTTAAATCACGAAAACTCCTAACAATCTCAATTACTAAAGAAACCAAATAAAACATAAACATAAAGCAGAAGCAGTTTGAATGACATTCCCCTATGGCGATCACGGCTCTTTCTTGTCCCTCGTCGGTCCACCTCTCTTATTACCTTTGCTTGAAAAATTTAAACATAAAACAGTGAGTATAAACATACCCAGTAGACCTACTTCTGGTCCTGTTAGGGTAAAAATTTAAAACTGTTAACTTCCTATTGGAGGTGTCCTACACTTTATCAGTCTAGTGCTCTGCAGGAAGCACGTACCAGTCTAGTGCCTCTGAAGGATGCACAACATGTGGTGATCCTGTAAGACCCCTACAAAACACACTACCCAATGGACAAAGCTAATAATTCCCCTTCAGTCTATTCTAAACATTCAATCAGTCCATTTCCATTACAATTCAACCACCTAATTACATAAACATTCCCATTCAACTTACTCAGTTCTATCACAATAACAGTCACTGACAACCCAACACATCAGACAAACAACCTATATACATAACCCCTCTCTCGGCTCACAAGTACTCTTCCTATACTTTAATATACTAAACACACATTTTAGGCATTAATCATCATGTTCACATAAGCATATTAGATAGTCATACACTACTTTTGTCATCACATCAACATCTATATATATTTCAGTCGACCATATTGTACATTCATCTCATATCCACATCAAGATATATATATATATATATATCCGGCAACTATACTCAATTTAGAGATATCCTTACAGTCAACATATTTCAAGCCTAATGTAGTTCAGAGATACTCATGTGATCAACATCTTTCAATTTTATTGTAGAGACCGGTAGTAGAAATCCCTTACCTTACGTTAGGTAAGCTCCCTAATCGTACTAAAGTCCATGAAAAACAACCTAAACATCAAGATAATTACTCAATATTTTCTCCAACACATTAACCACTTAAATCAACCCAATGTGATTATTCACAACTTATCCAAATCGAATGAAGCAAAACTTCCAATGAAGCTCGTTTCGAAACTTTGATATTCCAGCACCACCTCTCCAAATGTCACCTTAAAATCAAACAACACACAATCAAATAATCAACCTTAATACTTGGATTTGTTTTGGAAACAACTACAACCCAAACTTCAATTTTTTACCAATAAAATTTCAACCATTCATAGCAAAAATAGAGGCAGCAACGATCGAACTTATATGACAAGATCGTGCAGAACAGATCTGACAGTTGGCTTGGAGAAGAGGCTGAACGCAGGTGGCTTACGGGCGGCTTATGTAGAGACCAAACAGCATGGGTCTGTGGGCAACTCGATCGGATGGGACGCATAGAGGAGAGTGGCAGTGCGAATAGAGAGCGATGAATATTCACCATGGCAGCCGGTAGCCAGATGTTGTGAACGGAGACCAAGCCCATGCAATAAGGCCGCAACACGAACTAACCCTTTGACTTCAACATCAACGGGACGATGGCAGTTTAGAATGAAATGGTTGGGCAGTCGACATGAGGTTGGAGGGTGGCAGTGCTCACAAATCTGAACGAAGAAGAGGAGAGGGACGGTCGACTGGGTTAGGATAGGGAAAGAAAGAAAAGAAGAAGAAGGTGAGGAGGGGGGAGGCGCGCGCGAGAAGGAGATGGAATTTTCTTTTTCTTTTCTTTTTTTATATATAATAATAATAATAACTATTATTATCATTTAAATTTCTATTTCTTTTCCTTTCTCACAAAACCATAGTATAACAACACCCACAAATTCAAAAACACTAAATAATAAGGTAATTTAATTAAAATAAAATACCTTAGAATTTGAGGTGTTACAACGTAACCTACGGTCTCATTCATTAGGTTGCACCGTAAGATTTTTATAATTCGCCTGTGTGTCATCCTAAAGAAACCATCCTTTCGGAGGGCCTGATTGTAGAAGTCAGAAGAACACAAACTCCATAAATGGATATGGTTCTTAGGTTAATCTTCAATAATTATCTTTCCTTTTGGTAGCCTGTTGAAGCGTACCTCTAGAATCTAAAAATGGTAGGATCACACTTACAGGATGAATTATATATTAGTTAATGAATCCTTGACAGAAAAACGATACCTAAGAACTATAGGAATATGAGTTATTCAGGTATTAGTAATTAGTTGAGATTGCCTCAATTCAGAAGATGAGTAGATGATAACCCTTCGGTGGCTGTTGCTCTAAACTTCTAAAGTATCATTGCAAAAACTAAATCATTTGCTTGATTAGGGTTGTTTGATTGCTTTTTTTAGCTTAATTGATTGGATTATTTTGTGTAATGGGTTAAGACAAAGATAACCAATACGATCAATTGATTGTTTCAGCATGTCTTCTTCAGTTATTCAATTGCTTAAAATTAAAAAATTAAAGGGTGAAAATTATGCATCGTGGAAGTCAATCTTGAATTATGATTTTGGTTAGCGATGATCTATGATTCGTCTTAGTGGAGGAATGTCCTTCCCCTGCTTGAAATGCATCTCAAAATATCAGGGATGCATATAACCCGTTGGATAAGGCTCGCATGTACCTCTTGTCCAATATGTCTGACGTACTAAGCAAGAAACACGAGACCATGGTCACTGCATGTCAGATCATAGACTCCCTCCAAGAGATATTTAAGAAGAATAAAAAAGAAGGTAAATATGATTTACTTGTCTTATAAACATGTTTAGTGGAAAATGACCAAAATGCATGGATACTTGATTCAGGAGCCACTAGCCATGTTTGCTCTTCTTTAAAGGAAACTAAATCCTTTAAGCAGCTCGAGGAGGATGAGATGTCTATCATGTTTGAAACACGAGTTGTCATTTCAGCTCGTGCAGTGGGAGATGTTAAGTTGTCTTTCAGAAATAGATTCTTGTTTTTAGAAAACTTGTACATAGTTCCTAAAATTAAAACCTCTTGAAGTTAAAAATCTATTAAGTAAAAAGATTAAAATACTTCGATCTGATCGAGATGGAGAGTACATGAATTTGAGATTCTTAGATTATATGATAGAACAAGAAATCCAATTTCACCTCTTAGCACTTAGTTCTCTTCAACAAAATGGTGTTTCAAAAAGGAGAGCTAAAACCTTGTTAGACATGGTTCGTTCAATGATGAGCTATGCTCAATTGTCTAGCTTGTTTTGGGGGTATGTGGTAAAGACTATAGATCATATCTGAAACAATGTTTCCTCAAAGAGTGTTTCTGAAACATATTTAGAGTTATGGAGGGGATGTAAACCTTGTTTAAGTCACTTCAGAATTTAGAGTTGTCCAGCTCACATATTGGTGACAAATCCCAAGAAATTGGAAAAACGTTCAAGGTTATGTCAATTTCTTGGTTGTCCTAAAGAAACGAGAGGTGGTATATTCTTCAATCCACAAGAAAATAGAGTGCTTGTATTGACAAACGCTACTTTCTTAAAAGAAGACTACATGAGCGATCATAAACTACGAAGAAAATTAGTATTAAGTGAAGCTGCTGATGAATCAACAAGGTTTGTTGATGAAACTTGTCCCTTATCAAGAGTTGATGAAACCAACACATCAGGTTAATCTCATACTTCTAAATCGTTGAGAATATCTCGACGCAGTGAGAGAGTTGTACCAAAATCTAGCCATTACTTGGATTTAATCAAAACTCAGATTGTCATATCAGATGATGGCGTTGAGGATCTGTTATCCAATAAACAGGCAATGAATGATGTAGACAAGAACTAATGGATCAAGGCCATGAACCTCGAAATAGAGTCTATGTACTTCAATTCAGTATGGAAGCTTATAGATCTACCTGAAAGGGTGATCAAACTTATAGGGTGTAAATGGATCTATAAGAGAGAGAGATTCAGCTGCAGACCTTCAAAGCTAGACTTGTAGCAAAAGGGTATACCCAAAGGGAAGGGGTTAACTATGATGAAACTTTTTACCCTTTTGTAATGTTAAAGTCAATAAGGATTCTTTTGTCCATAGCCACTTTTTATGATTATGAAATATGACAAATGGATGTCAAGACTAGTTTTTGAATGACAATTTTGAAAGAGTATCTTTATGTCTCAACTCGAGGGGTTCATAATCCAAGGTCAAGAGCAAAAAGTTTGCAATCTGAATTGATCCATTTATGGGTTCAAACAAGCATCTAAATCTTGGAATATTAGATTTGATACTACGATCAAATCTTACGATTTTGACCTAAACATTGATGAATGTAGTGTATACAAGAAAATCAACAAAGGTAAAGTAGATTTCTTAATACTTTATATGGACGATATCTTTCTCATTGGAAATGATGTAGGATACCTAACTGACGTTAAAACTTAGCTAGTAGCCCAATTCTAAATGAAAGATTTGGGAGAGTGACAACATGTTCTAGGGATCTAAATCATAAGGAATCGTAAGAACAAAACGCTAGCCTGACTCAGGCAAACTATATCGATAAAATGTTGGTTCGATATTCGATGCAAAAATTCTAAGAAGGATTTATTACCTTTCAGGCATGGACTTCACTTATTTAAGGAACAATGTCCTAAGACACCTCGAGAAGTGGAGGATATGAGACATATTCCCTATGCCTCAATTGTGGGTAACTTATTGTATGTTATGCTCTGCACTTAGCCAGACATTTGTTATGTAGTGGGAATAGTTATTAGATATCAGTCCAATCTAGAGTTATATCACTAGACGATGGTTAATATTATTCTCAAGTATCTTAGGAGAACAAGAGACTACATGCTTGTGTATAGAGCTAAGGATTTGATCCTTATAGGATACACTAACTCTGATTTCCAAACTGATAAGGATTCTAGAAAATTCACGTCGGGATCAGTGTTCACCCTAAAAGGGAGAGCTATAGTATGGCATAGCATCAAGCAAGGTTGCATTACAGACTCTACTATGGAGGATGAGTACATCGCTACTTGTGAAGCAATAAAAGAAGCAGTTTGGCTCAGGAAGTTCCTGCATGATTTGGAAGTTGTTCCAAACATGAACATCCTCATCACTTTATATTGAGATAATAATAGGGCATACTACTGATCCATTTACAAAGACTCTCAAGGCTAAAGTGTTCGAGGGTCTTCTAAAGTCTAGGTCTGCAAGTTATGCACATTAGGTAATCTAAGGCAAGGGGAGATGTGTAATGGGTATTAGGATGCCCTAGTTTATTGTATTTGTATATTTACGTTTCATAAAATATACTTGTACATTTTACAATTTCCAATATCAGAGGATTACTTTATTATGTACATCCCAAAGAGATTAGAGTTTTAGTCCAAGTGGGAGTTTGTTGGATTTATGTCCTAAAACTCGTAGATTGTAACTATAATCCATTGACCATTGTTAATAAAGTGTTATTATTGTAATAATTGTTATTAATTATATTATTAGTTTTGCTTAATAACCTAAATCCAATAAACTAACATCCTAAGTTGTTTGATGAGTCTTTAACAACATATAGAGACATATAGGGATCAATGTTTGAGATCAGTTTGAAGGGTCTATAGTATATGGATAAGATTGAGTATATTATCCTAGTAACACTATGGATACGACTCACTTTGTATTTGATACGAATGCAATGATCCAACGCATTCGTGTAGCTGACATGCGAGTGAAGGTATCCTATGCAATAAGTTTGCATAAGACTGGACCGTGAAATAGTAACTATTAGATGTAACTCCGTTAACTAGTTAGGTTTCTATTTCATTATGATGACATAGATAACTTAGTCTTAATCCTTAGTGTACTATGAACTCCTGTTCGTGAGATATTGTCCTTTGCTTTGTACGGGTGAGACTAGCCAGATCGTCGATTTAATAAGCTTATCATTTTAGAGACAAGACTGAGTAGGGAGTTGGGAACATAATTACACAAAATGAAATTCATTCTTTTCCTCCTTTAGGGTAAGTAGATGAGTCTTCCCTTAAATGGTGTCTCTGAGACTGGAACAAAGGCCTCTACCCTCTCTTTAGCTCGAGAGGGGTTTCTGTTTAGTGGTAGGACCATAAACAAGTTGTTTATTATTGGAGCACTAGTATTTAAGGATTAATGATAATCTAGGGGTAAAACGGTAATTTGATCTAACTTGTGTTACGAATACTCGTAAAGGACTAAATTACTGTTATTGGTCTATATCCGTGGATATACAAATATATCTACAATGAGAAGAGTTCAAATGTGAGTCTTTAGTAGAGTGTACACACAATTAACGAATATTGACTAATGCAGTTAATGAGTTTAGTCAATTAATCTTAGATCGTTGTAGCTTCTAAACTGTAGGTTCATTAGGTCCCCTTCCTAGCCCGTAAAGGGTAATGAGATTTATTTATATTAGTTGTAATTTGAAATGTTCAAAATTACTTTGAGAATTCATTTAATGTATAGCGATACTTTATAATATAAAGTTTGTCAAACTTTATTGTATAAATTTAATTTTGGATATGAATCAAAATTAATTATGAGAGATATAATATTTGAGTGAGTTCAAATATTGATTTAAATGTAAATTGGATTCATATTAAAATTATTGGTTATGAGAGAAATTTATGTTTGAATATGATTCAATTTTAAGTTAAGTTAATATAAAATATTTAATTTAGCTATTAATTAATAGTTTAGTTTTATTTTCTTTAATTAAATTTGATTTAATTAAGTTAATATAAAACTATTAGATATTGGAGAGATATTCATTAAATAATATTTAAATGAAATATTAATTAAATATGATTTAATTAATTATTAACTAATTGATTAATGGTTATATAATTAGTAGATTTGAAATTTCTATTAATTTAATATTTTTTAAATTAATTGAATCTCATGATTCTCTCCTACTCCCTTTCCTACTTCAAGAAGAAAAGAGAGTTATAAATATCTTGAAGAAAATAATTTTCTTTAATAAATTAAATTAAGAAAAAAAAAAAGTCAATGTTTTTTGTCTCTGCATAAAGAAAATAGTTTTTCTGTAAACATTTTTCCATCTCAATTGGTTCCCACAAACCAATCTCAGCCTAGAGGATAGGAAGGTCTCTGACGGGTGGTGTCCCAATTTAGAGAATTACTTTGTAGATTCAGAGACATAAACAATTAAATTTTTCTTTCTCTAATCTATAATTAGAAAGCATGCTTAGGCTTTAAGTCTTAATAAAAAAACTAGGGCTTTTATCCCTTCAATTGGTATTAGAGTCATCTCAAATTTTAATTGAAACATTTTTAATTTGCATTGGTTAGGTGAAATTTTTGCATTATGAATGTGATTTGCAATTGAATGTGTTTGGTAAAATTTGGACATAGATCTACAATTTTTTTATATGATTATGCAAAAGCCCTGCGTTTTTTTTTATCAATTTTAATTGTAAATCTTGTAAATTAGAGTCCAATTTTGGATTTTTAGTATCTTTCTAAGAAAAATGGTACCAAATTTGCCCAAAAGGGACCATCAGAAGGTCTCCAATTAGTGTTTCTCAAACAGCATGGAAAATGAGACGGGAAAAAAAGAAGGAAAATTTTGCATGCGCTTATGAAGTAGGATTGACGTCATGATGCGTGAGCGTTGAGAAGCTGCTACATGTCGACGGCTCAGCTCGGCATCTGGCGGCTCGACTTGGCGTCTGACAGCTATGGTTTAGTTTTTTAGTTTTTTTTCAATTTTCGAGTCAGTTCTTCATTTTTTTTGTTCGATTCTTTCATTTTTGGATCGGTTCAAGGTTTTTGGACCCATTCTGAAGCTTTTTGAAGGTTTTAAGAGCGTTTTTGAAGCTTTGGAAGTAATTTCAGAATATTTTAAAGCTCAACTATTATAATTTATTGCTTTATTTTATTCTATGGATCAATTTTACAGGTTCAATTGCTATTTAAATGCTTTATGAATGTCATTTAGATAAATTCCAGCTTAGGATAAGCATGTACATGCATTTTTGCATATTATAAATGTTATAGTATATAGTTTTAATGCGTGATTTTGAATTTCATGAATTATTTAAAATATGTTGATATTTTAAATATATGAATTTGGATAAGCATGATGTATGATATTACTTAGTTAAATATAATTTATTATATTTAAATTAATGTTCTGTGTATGCTTGATTGATTTTCATGTATTTTTTATTAATATAAATGTTATATTACTTAAGATAAAAATCAATTTGCATTGAACATATTACATCCATAGACTCATATAATTGTTATATTAATGTAATGTTTAGCATGTTGCATGGTTTATTTTTTAATTAATTAAACCATAGTATGCATATTATAGAACTAATTAATTAATTTTATAATAGTTATAATTTTTTATAGTTAGAAACCGACAACCTATAATAAAGAGTTGCATGCAAATATAAGATATTAGGATTAATTTGATTTAATTTTAAATTATTTAAATTAAATAGACCTAAAATCACATTAATTTTAATAGGATTAGAATTATGTCTTGTTTTTAATTTAATGAAACTAAGTAGGACAAATAGGATTTAAGTTTATAAGGGAACTCCATCGGTAAAATTCTGTCTAAGGTTGAAGGTACATGGAAACTGACCCGAAATCGATGTTGAATTAATGTTATTCCTATTAAACATGAAATGCCATTAGGTAAGTTAAATAGTTTAATGTGCCTAGAAACTTTAGAGTAAAGTTCTATTATAAGAGTTATAATAAGAATAGACTTAGATAGATTCATTTAGTCGGAATTTAGCTAAGTACAACAAACCTTAAACTAATAGAACATTTTAGTGGGAGAAAAATGATATATATGATATATCAATTTTTAGCTCTCACGTCCCTAAAAGTTCACACGTGAGATTTATACTCGGCTTCGTGTCGACCTGGGAGTGGCCTCCCTTCAGAGAGTGTTTGTATGAGTCAATAGCAAGGTGAATAGGGAAAATGTTCATAGTAAGTGGAGAGAAGGACTCGTGTCAACATATCCTACGGTTTCCTCCATTAGGTTGCACCGTGAGATTTCTATGATTCGTCTGTGTGCCATCCTAGAGCGATCATCCCTTCGGAGGGCCTTATTATAGAAGTTGGAACAATGTAAACTCCAGAAATGGATATGGTTTCTTATGTTAATCTTCAACATATGTCTTTCCTTTCGGTAGCATGTTGAAGCGTACCTCTAGAATCTGAAAATGGTAGGGTCACACTTACCACTACAAGAAACTGATACTTTTTCGATGGAGTCACGCACGTCGGGAAATAGGACGTCGGTAGAAACAGGCCTTTCCCGATGCATATATATGCACATACTTCACAGAATGCAAACAAACATTTTCGGTGTGCGTCAGAAGTTCGTTCATCTTTTTAACACATACTTCACAGAATGGAAACAGAAAAGAGAAGAAAACCGAGAGAGGAAGAGGGAGACCAAGAGGGTCGAAAAGGAGAGAGATCCATGTTGCCGCTCGCCGTTGTCCTTGTTCGACCATTCATCGTCGTCGTCTCCACCGTCACTATTCATTCCGATAAGTGGTTTAATTTACTTATTGTTTTGTTTTAGTATTTAGATTTCAAATTAGTTTTAGGTTTTAGGTTTTAGATTTCAAATTAGTTTT
>JBBPDI010000029.1:20917872-20930751 GCA_037974545.1 Cucumis variabilis | reverse complement strand
ACAAATGTGACGTTTTCTTTATTTTTAATTGAATATTGTCGTGTCTCATGAATTGCAAGGGCAATTAGAGCCGACTCTATTTAAAGTGGGTTTAAAAGTGATAGTTAGAAGGGACATTTTTAAAAATAGCAAAATAAATTAAAATATTTACAAGCAATAGCAAAATTTTAGATTCTATGACTGATAGTCGTTGCAAGTATTTTGTAAAAGTTCCCCTAGTTAGACTAGTGATTTTAGAAAAAGAGATTTAAGGTACAATTAATTTTATATTCAAGTTATCATATTATTAGTTTTGAATAAGCACTCCGGGTTTGTTGTTCTTGGCCCAAATTTAGACAAATTGTCATTGGAGTTAGAAAATTTATGGATCATTCTTGAGTTGAAATTACTCATATTCATCAATAAAATGGATTGAAAAGAGTTCGATCAATCAATTAAATATACGATTTGTAAGACACAAGGACATAACAGATGTACTTGTCCTCTACGTATTTCGTCTTCAAGACATTATTGTGTTATATTTTAGGGTTTTTGTTATTATTAATGGACTACTTTTATGTAATTGTTTCATTTTATGGATTGATATATATTTTAGGGTCTGGAGTATATTGTAGTCTTAAATTTTATTGTATTGATATTTAAATTCTAGAGTTTAAATTCATAGTATTGTATAGTATACTTATTTTATTTTATGCTTTTTGAATTTTTGTTTTATAAATTGGACATGTAATATTTTTAATAGGTAACTTTTATACTCGAATTTTTCTTTCTTATGTTATTACTTAAACACATTTATGTTATTAATGAAATACTCTTTAGGAAATTTGCAAAAATGAAACCTGGCCCTGTTGGATCGTACTCAGCTATATCGACAACCGTCTTACCACTCACAATATGTAAGAGATACTTCCTCCACTGTGGTTATGAGTTATTTTCAATCAGCATATTGTGTCATACTTAAAGGTTGCTGGATTTCTTGGAATTTCTCAGATAGGATTTATGTAATTGGATTGACACTTAATTACTACTTTGGTGGAGCATTGGAGACCAGAGACCCATATACTTAATATGCCTTGTGGGAAATGCACCATCACGTTGCAGAACATTGTGATCCAGTTGAGGTTATTTGTAAACCCCGAACCCTAAAGAAACTTGAGTCCTTTAAAAGTTTGAAAGGTTAGGCTTTGATTGGAAGCTAAGTTAAAAAAGAGAAAATTGTGGCTAAGTCCATAGGCTAGGTGTTTTGGACATTTGGGACAAGTGTAGGCGGCCAAGCTTGAGTGTGTGTGTGGCTAGGCGTTGAAGACAAGTTCGTAGAGGTTAACAAGACATTTGAAGTTTTTAAGCGTTTTAATTAGGTGTTTTGATTGAAGTTAGCGAGATGGTAAGTAGGTTAAGTAGAATCCCGAGGCAAAACTTGGTTTTGCTCGACCGAGAGGAAAGACAAAATGCTTTGGATGAAAGGATCTTGGGTAGTCATGTGGAATTCTGGACAAGATTGAAGACAAAGTGTAATCTAGGAGCAATCTTGGCACTAGTTCGACTGAGTTTAGAAGAAGAGAAAGAAAATTGGAGGAATCTTGAGAAATCTCAAGGCAAATTCGATCGAGATATGTCATAAAGAAGCAAGTCTAGGAAGATCTTGGGAAATCTCTAACATGAGTCTAGCCAAGATTAAAGGTAAAAGAGGAAATTAGAAGGTTCTTAGGGCATTCTTAGGGCTGTGCCGACCGAGACTAGAGGCAAAAAAGGAATTGTTTGAGATCTCGAGAAGAACTTGGGTTGTGTTTGGACTGAGAATCCATGTATCCTTTGCATGCTTAAATTAAATTTCGGCAAGGTGGAAGTGTCAATAAATTTTCATGTAAGGCTCACTATAAATAGGTCACTTCAGAAGAGAATATCTCTCATTTTACTAAAGCATTTTAACTAATATTACTCCCAAAAGTTAGTAAATTGAGTCTAGTTTTTAGATTGAGACTGCTAATTTAAATTAAGGAGAGTAAAGTTGAGTTTCAATTGAAAAAAGAGAGAAAGGTCATTTTCAAAAGGAGTTTGAGCAGTCTTGATTCCAAGAAGGTTAGAGAATGCATATTGTGGAGTTTTTGGCTAAAGTTTTGACATAAGAAAGTTAAGATAATTTCAAGCAACTTTGTAGAAGCATATTTTCTCAAAAGAGTTATGAAGGTTTAGTTATGTTTTTCCAAAGTAGAGTTAGGTTTCTATATGAAATTTGAGTTTTGGGCAGTGTTGCTGGCTAATCAAGTTTGCAAGGCTACAAGGCAAGATGAGCTAATTTGGTTATTTTTGGGAATTTTGTATTAAGATTTGATGTTTTTGTGATCAAAGGAAAATAAATGGTTTATTTTTTGATAACTTGTATAAATATAAGTTATTATGGCCTTTTATGTAGAACAATGAAACCAAAACGCATGATAATGTGTCAAAAAGCGTAGCTTCTATCGCAAATTCATCAATATAAGAGAATACAACTTGCAAAAGTCTCCATGCTTGTTTTACCTTGGTTTTCAATGTTTTATCATAGGATTATAGAGAAAAGAAGAGACATTGAATCCAGAGGAACACGTGCAAAGCCTACACGATAAGAAGCTTGTTCGACGACTAAAGATTTCTAGGTGAGGAACCACATTAGCACGGGATGATAATTCACTAGTAGACAAGAACGATAGTTGGAGTTGATGTGATTTGACAAGACTGCAATCGATGTTGACTTGATCAGAAGAAGCGACGCTGACATGTTAGAAAAATAGAAGTTTCTTGTCGAAAGTAGATATATAAAGCCTCCACCTCTTGTTGGATTGGTATGGCAACCCTATAGGAGGAGGAGGAGGAGAAGGAGGAGAAGGAGGAGAAGGGGGGGAAGGGTGAATAGGGTTTAATTAAACTTTTTAACAATCATTTAACCATTTCCTTAATGAAGATGTTTTTGGAAGTTTTGAAAATTTATCTACAGGTTGTCAAGACTATGGTCTAGAAAGGCTTGATCTAGAAAAAACCCAATTTGGATCGCACAAAATTCCAAGTTGGTTGGGAGAATTCAGAAACTTGAGGCGTCTTAATCTTAGAGATAATTCACTTTATGGTCCAATTCTTCTTCATTTGGAAATTTGTCTAATCTTGAGAAATTGGATATTTCTTATAATATGCTCAATGGAGAAATTCCAAAATCTTTTGAAAAATTATCAAACTTAATGGTATTGGATCTTAGAGAGAACAATTTGGATGGAGTCATTCCGAAAAGTTTTGGACAACTTACAAATCTCATTTCATTGGATTTTTCTAAGAATAACCTCAAAGGTGTTCTTTCAGAAATCCACTTTGTTAATCTCTCTCGTTTGGAATATTTATTCATGAATGAAAATGGGCTTCTATCTTTTGAAATGAATCATAATTGGGTTCCTCCTTTTCAATTGAAGATCTTTTCTGTAAGCTCTATTCTGGGCTTTGGTAAATGTGAATTTCCTCGATGGATTGGAGCACAACAAGAAATTTCATATTTAAATTTGTTCAATACTGATATTATAGGACCCACACCAAAGTGGGTAAGATCAAAACATTTACATTTTTTAGATCTTTCCTATAATCCAATCACTGGAGCACTTCCAAACAGCATTGACGATCAAATGCCAAATTTGATTGCACTAATAATTTCCAATGCACATATCAATGGTTCCTTGCCACAGTCCCTTTGCAGATTGAAGAATCTATCCTTTATTAGAGTTTCAAACAATAGGCTATCAGGTACAATTTCTAGTTGTTTGTCAGTTCTAGACTTGTACATCTTGGACTTATCATCAAACAATCTCCAAGGAGTATTTCCAATTTCATTCCAAAATCTTTCAAATCTAGAAGTAATGAACTTGGCAAGAAATCAACTTGAAGGAGAGCCACTCATGGCCATGAGAAGTTTCAAATCTTTGTTTGTTTTGGACCTTGAAGGGAACAAATTTTTTGGCAATATTCCTAAATGGATGGGAAGAAGGTTGCGAAATTTGCAAATTTTGAATCTTCGAGGCAATATGTTCAATGGCACAATTCCTTCAACTTTATGGTTACTTCCTCGATTACAAATTTTGATTCTCGCTGACAACAAATTAGTGGGAAACATCCCACCAAATGTTGGCAATTTTAGTGCAAGTCGAGGACCAATAACAGATGATGGTACGGTGTGCAACCCTGAAGAAGATCCGTTTGCACTTTGTTACGTAAGTTACATCACGCAAGTCATTAAATCAAGCCCTTTGAACTACTCCTATTTACAACTCTATTCAATGGTGACTATAGACCTCTCCAATAACAACTTTCATGGACATATTCCAAGGGAAGTAGTGGTAATAAACGGTTTGTTTGGCTTAAATTTGTCTCATAATAATCTATCAGGAACCATTCCTGTGGAGATTGGAAGATCGATAGCATTAGAATCCCTTGACCTCTCTTTCAATCAACTATTTGGGTCAATTCCAAATAGTATGTCCAGCTTAAATTCACTGGGCGCATTGAATTTATCCAACAACAATTTCTCTGGACAAATTCCTCGAGAAGGACATCTTTCAACCTTCAATGATGCATCCAGTTATGAAGGCAATCTATATCTTTGTGGGATACCACTCTCTATTATATGCCCCAACGAAAATGCAGGTGAAGGTTCCATTGAAATGAATGATAATGTTCGTGATAATGATAGTCATGAAGAAGATAAGATGGATAAAATGTGGCATTGCATTATTGTGATGGTTGGATATGCTTTCGGATTTTGGGTAGTTGTTGGTACTTTAATATTGAAGAAAAGTTGGAGATATGCTTATTTCGGGTTTGTGGATGAAAGAAAAGAGAGGATCCATGTTGCAGTGTTGCTGAATATGTCAAAGTTAAAACAACGAAGGAGAAGAAACATGTGATAATTTATGTTCATGTAATAATTTTGTTGGGCTCTTTGATATATGAAACATCTAATATATGTTCAAGTAATAATTTCGTTGGACTTTGATATATTGAATCCATCAACTGAATCAAAGAATTGTCTTCTTTCATTTATATGGCATAGTTCTCTTATCAATTGAAATAAAAAACGTGTTATTGCCAAATAATTCATGAAAAACTCGGCTTAAGCTGCTTTTGAGTTTATGTTGATGCTTATTTGACGTAGTATCACAGTAGTAGTTTAAGCTTTCAAACTCTTTAATGTCATAATTTATTTCCCAAATAATAATATTATTTTCAATTGTTGGATCTTCTATCAATTTTATTTTAATGACATAAGTGAGAGAAAATGTTAAAAATGTTTGAAATAATTAAATTTGCTTTTAACTTATTAATGGATTAATTGGTGATTTAAAAATTCTTAATGATGTTGAAAATGACTTGTCATTACGATGATTCTACAAAGTTTGTGACCACTTTGATATATGTTACAATAGAAAAAAAAATATTTTGATGGTTACAAACATTGCGATCGTTTGTTCGTTATAATTCTAAATATTTGAATACGTTTGATCAGAATAGATTTAAAATTGATTTTGGAAAAAGATTTTGGTTTTCAGCAATATAGGTTTGATTTCTTTTCATTTATGTTTTTATCTCTTTGATTTTAATTTGTCTGAGCAAGTCTTTTCTTGAGGTTGTTTTCCTTTGAAATTAGAGGTTGTGTAAAACGGAGTAATTGACAATTACAATTTAGCACTAAGGTCCCTTTGAATTTTGCTTTCAAAGAAATGGGTATTCCACGTTAACAGATAAGATTTGGAGTTGACGAAGAACGACAATTTGAAAGAAAATTCTACTGAATGTCAATCAAATCTGGAAAGATTGTTACACATCTTCCGAAATTGAAACCATACAAGAAAACATGTTGTGAAAATTTAGAAAATGTGGTAGAAGATTAGGAAATTTTTGCAGACGTGAGCTGAAGGAAAGCACACAACAACCATGGAGGGGGAATGCTTGATCCAATGAAGGTGAAGGGGAATTAAGATAGTGATTTTCCAAGAGAAGAGATCCAAGGTGAAGGTCAAGAGGCCATATGCAAGGATCTAAACAATGTGAAAAGGAGGAGAAAAGAGTGAAAAGTGGATATGTAGGGGATGTGTTATGTCCAATGCTGAAGGTAGTGGGCGTGGGCGTGTTGGTAACCATGGCTATATGGTCTAATAAAAAAGGCTTCTAGATTGGATTTCATAGGACCCATTCACGCCCCACTCCAATGCCACTTCTTTCGACCAATTGAGGGTGTGCCGTCTAGACATTCATCGCATACGTTTCCATGAGATGACGCGTTGGACGCCTAATAAGCGGAACATCTTACTCAACTTATCATTTTTCAAAGCATTTGCCTCAACTTAGACTTTCGCCTTATTGCAACGGAAATTTCAACTTTCAAACTTTGCTCCATCACCTAGTACTTTTACATAACACCACTCAATCTTAACTCCTATGTGACAGCTCAAAGAATAACAATAAATAGTGGAAATAACATAACTTTTTTTCTTTATTAAGTTAACACTTTTACAAGGTTTGTGTAACACAATTTTGTTCCTTTTCTCACGAAACATAAACTAAAGTTGATGTCTGGTCCATCTTTCCTCGTTCACCACATAACGCCGCTCCTTGTGGAGTGGTTCCAAGAGTATAAGAACTCTGATTCCATCCCTGCCTTTGGGTCGTCAACAATCTAACCCAAGGACAATCTTTAGGGGTTCCTTTCCCTAACTCAGATCCTTCACACTCATCATCTTCGGCCCCACAACTATGTCACGTCGAATGGCCCTTCTTAGATATGAGTTGGAGCCCTTTGCATCAAGGACCAATGCACTTTCCAATTGACTCCTTGAATGTGAGATAGGATGACATGGCTTGCACGCTGCATAAGTCTGCACAACCATCCTCTAACCTCACACTTACTTGGCTTTCAAGCCTAACTCCCATCCCTTTACTTGGCTTCAATGCCTAACAACCTGGGGAGGGGGAAAGCTTAAAACGTAAGTCAAAGACTTAGTGAGTGATGAGTTTAAGAAACACCTTTTGGGGAAAAAACAAATCAAATATAAAGAATAACAAGGCCAACGCAAACATTTATATACACATATACACAGCATATATATTATATAAATTTGGTCTCATCACTTCACAATCATAGGTTTTCATCTCATCAACACAGCCACAACCTTCACAAAGAATCTATATGATTCACATCATTGCACAACGATAGTAGCTGAGACTTGAGATTCTCTCCTCACCTAGACCTGAGACACATCTCAACCAGCTTCTCACGAGTTTCCTATGATTTCCACCAGAGTCTCACAAATCATTTCTTGCCTCATAGGCATAGGACTCTCCCCTCGCCTGGACTTGGGATTCACCTCCACCATCGTCTAGTCACAAATCATTTTTCGCCTCATTGGCCTAGGATTCTCCCATCACTTAGCCCTAAGATTCATCTCCACTTGAGTCTTATGAGTTACCTAGGATATCCATCATCATTTCTCAATCATTCCTCGCCTCGTGGGTCTGAGATTCTTCCCTCGCTTAGATCTGAGATTCATCTTGACTAACATCTTGCGGTTACTTGGGATATTTACCCACATCTTGCGATTGATCTCATCACCACACATCATCCTATCAACATTACAACAATGCTTAGCTCAACAATACATAATGGCACAATGACACAATGCCCTCTTAAATCACAAGATTACAAAGATATAGCCACATCATTACTTAGAAGATAATTCTACAGATGTAAGAAATATAACATAACGCTTCGACATGCTCATGAAATCATTCACAGAGATATTTGTTTTTTTCATATGAAAACCATTTACTTAAATACAGATTTATGAGTGAGAACCATTTGCAACCATCATTTATTTGAAAAGATCATTTCAAAGCATTCATTCATTTATAAGAATTACCTAGAAACAAACATTTATTTAGAAGGATCACTTACAGACACTTGTGACTCCAATCTTTTCTTTATACTTTCAGTTTCCCTTTTTTGTCGTTCGACCGTATGAACTTTCTTTTGGATGGAGTATTGGAAGGGTAGCACCTTATGTGCCTTTTCTTTCGATCTATGGTTCTCTTTATAGATACCTATCAAATCCATAGGTCATTTCTACGCTTTACATGTGTCACCTTCTCATTTCGCCACGTACTGCAGCCAACCTGTCACACCCCACCCCAAGCACCTACTTGCTCGTTTCGAGATATGGTGTGATGTCAGTCGAAGCCATTCACCTCTAGAATAGCCTCAACTGACACATGATATAGAAACGTAAAACAATCAACAACTAAAATCTTTTATTAAATTAAACATTTATATTTTGAAGTCTATAATGCAACCCATATGAAATTTTTATAATACGTATCATGGAAAATGAACAAAACATGAAGATATAAGTATTTGAACAATCACATTACTATTTTGAAATAAAACAATATCCTTGCATAATGAAAACTAAATTGGCCTGGCAGAAGTAAGTTCAGCATACAGAGATTCACAAAAAGGAAAAACATTTTTAAAAGGGTAAGTCGATAGACTTAGTGAGCAACAGTTTAATAATATAGGTTTTCATAAATATTTTAGTATAAAATCGAAGCTTAAATACATTTATCAGTAAACATTTATAACATAGAACTTGAAACATTTACATAGCTTTTCGAAGATAGTCCTCCAGAGCCATGGGCAGTATTTATCCCTTTATCCGAAGACGGAACGATCGATGGGTAGCTAACCCTCCTCCTTTAAGGCATAAAATATACTCTTTCTGATGGCTCATAAACTATAGGCTTGACCCTACCATTAGTACGGAGTTAACCACATGTATACAATAGGTCTCATGAAATATTCGAGCATGGATAAAAACATTTTAAACATGAAATATTTCCTTGAAAGTTTTGAAATATTTCCTTGAATCATGAAATCATAAACTAGTTTGAAAATATCATTTCGGTAAACATTTATCGATAACATAGCTTGAATAAGAACTTGAGATCATGTTTAGTAAATCATTTTACGAGCTATTACTTGTAAAGCTTGAAATCATGTTTAACAATATCGTTTAGAAATCAATGTGCTACGCACAATCACTTGAATAAAGCCTTGGTCGTGAGATTCCTCTCAAGCTTCCTTGATCTGAAAAATTTATAATTTATCCTTAATTAATCCCTTGAACATGAAAATATCTAAAATTTCCTTTAAATTTTTTAAAAAATATCACAAAAGCCCAAAACAGCTAAAAAACAACCCAATGGTACACACTGACATGGTGAATGGGGCTGGCGGCGTGCGCATGGTTTGTGGTCAGTCACATGCTAACCGTTGAAGTGAAGCCTACGCTGCGTGCTCACCTCGTAATAGGGTGTCGCACGCGTGCTTGTCCCCTACCCTGTTTGTCCATCCTGTGCTTTATGTGCGTTGGTGCTCCTCGCACACTGTGCGTGCTGTGCTAAGATCTTAAGGCAGAGTCATGCGTACAGCTTGAGCGCATGCCATGCCATTCGATTGTACTATGAACTTGTCATGTGCGTGCAACCTGGCCCAAAATAACCTCTATGATCAAAATGCTAAGACCATCTCACCTACATACATGACTCAAGGCCACTACCCAGAACACTGTTTAACTTCAAGAATCATGAGCCAACTTTGAAAAATCATAACTTAAAATCTATAACTTTTTTATAAAACTTCTTTCTACAAAGTTGCTCTAAATTGTCTTAAATATCTTACCTAAAATTTATAAAGTCAAATTCCAAGTAATGAGTCCTATAGCTCTTTGGAAGTGAACCTTGCTCATATTCACTCAAGAAATGACCTTCTCGCCTTTCCTTGATCAAAACAAAAAACCTCATTGAATACAAAATGCACAACAACCCTCTCTCATAAACTAGACTCAATTTCTAAACCTTTAAGACCAATTTGAATAATTTTTCACGAGTAAGTCATGAGAAATTCATTGCTGAAGTTGTCTCATTTATAGAGTCCCTTGCATCCGATTAAGATGACACTTAATCCTTCATTAGACTTACCTTCTAAGCGTGTACTTACACCTCATTACCTCCTCCACATCCTCCTTGGCCATAAAGTGTATGATGACATGGTTAAGACACCTGGACTTACTTTTAACCGAAAGCCTTAATCATGCCATATTGATGTACTCTTAAATGCATAGCTAACCTCCTTGGCCTTCTCGCATAAACTTGGTCGTATAACCTCTCAATGCCTATCCTTCCTCGCTTAGCAAACCTCTTAATTGCCTAGCCAAGCCTTCCTCACGTCAAGCCTTCCCCTCGTGCATCCTTCCTCGCCTAGCAAGCATTCCTCGCATGGACAACCTCTCATGGACAGACTTTTTCGAGTGGACAACCTTTCAATCTCCTAGCCTTGCCTTCCTTGCGGGGGCCCTTGGCCACCCAATGTCAAGCCTCAAACACTTAGCTAACCTCCATTGCCATCTTGCCTAGTCATCCAAACGCTCAAGCATGTACAAATGTTTATCTTTAGAGGTTCTCAAGCCTCTTCTTGCCGCTCATTGACACTCTCTTGAAGATTATTTGGGCTTCGCCCAAATAACCTTCAAACCATTCTTTTGACCCTTAGCCAAATTTTCCAACATTTCTCTTATTCTCAATTCTAAACCTAAATTTCAAGTATTTTTACCTTCTTTTCTCATAAATTTCATTTTCTCTCGTCTTTGACTAAGCTTAACAAATTTCGAAAGTTTACAAAATTTTCAGGTTTAACACAACCCAAACTCGACACGTAAGTCCAGCGTGAGTTACAAATAGACACTCTCCTTGAGATGCCAACCTTATCTCCTTGGAAAGCCAAACATCTCATCGTTCGACCTTTTTCTCAAGAAGTCACAGAACATTAACTTCGCCTCAGTGAGTTGTCCAATCATCTATTTGGCGTTCATCTTTTCAACAGTACGTCTACCTTATCATGATCATACTTAGGTGTGGGCATTTCTCCTCACATCACTACACCCTCACTGAACCCTCAACTTTTGTCACATGCTTCCTCTTCGTCAACTAAGTCTCATCATGTCGTTTTCTTTAATGGGACAACACTTAAGCTTACATGCTTCTTCTCGCCTCGTCCTTTCTCCATTCATATTCCTCCTTGTGGAACACCTTTCTTTAACATATAGAAATTTAAGACTCCCTTTGCGTTAGGGCCTCATAGACCGTTTGATAACATTCTCATTTCTTGTTTCTTATTTTCTATTAACAAAAATAGAAAAATGTTTGGTCACTATTTATGTTTTTTTTTTCTTTAAAAACATAAACAAAACAATAACTTTTTTTTGCTTGTTTCTTGTATTTTTTCCCTCACCTATCATCTTTTCTTTCTTTATTAATATTATTATTTTATTGTCGTCAGACACCATCTCTAACCATCACCGACAACTGCAACCTCTGGGCACTACCCATTGCATCCACTACCTCCAACTATCATCATCGACCATATCTAAACACTATCACCAATATGCACCTCCAAGCACTGTTGCTAGCCAACTCTAACGACCATCATCATCTTTGGACCACTACCATCAGTAACTAACTCCAACCACCACCTTTTGCAACCACTATCAAAAATTCGACTGGCAACTACCTAAACGAGCACCTTTGAGGACCAGGCCCATCAAATTTCAATCAATATTAAATGTATAAAAAATTAAAATCTAATGTTAAAATAAAAGAAATTGCGGTGGATGAAAAAATCATTTAGGGAAACTAAAAATGTAACTTGAGTTTTTTTAATATTGCACATGTAACAAAAATTCAAATTTCCATTTGAATTTTTTTCATATTCCTAATTTACCCTAAAATTTGCATCCTCCTTACACACCCTTCACGCCCGAACCCTAGTCATCTCTCTCACTTTCTCACATTCCTAAATAGAAATAAACTATTAGGGAGCGGTGGTCGACTTCAAGTAATAGAGAGAAAAACGAAGGGAGAGAAATTGGCAACATGACACTTAGATAAAGTCACCAAGGCTTCCAGAAGACACAAACATTCACAATTTTATAGGTGTCTTATAGATGAAATGTCTAAAGCTATAAAGGATTTGTCCAGATTAACTGATATTGTATGTCAGATGGCAGATATTGTTAATTGGCAATAAAATGAACTGTTCGTAATCAAGCTGATAGTTCAAAGGTTGATTGAGGTAAACTAATCCTTTAGCGTAACATAAGCGATTATTTAGTACACCAAATCAATCATTTAGGAAAACCTAGTCGATTGTTGACTTTTATTAAATGATTGTTTGGACCAAATTAAATGATTTGATATTATTTATTCACCAATTACTTATACTATTAGTAACATTTAGGATCAGGCGCATAAAAATACAAGTTTTATAAGGAAAGCTAATGATGATTGTGATCTTGATGAAGAAAGGGATAAAGATAGTGATTGAGCCACAATATTTTCAAAAGGAGATTATAGCTACATCTAATACTCAAGTAAGGAGTAAGAACAAATGATAGAGCCATTGTCTAGACATGAAGAAATAGTGGTTGAGTAGGAAAACTTACGAATGAAAAGCCTCGAGTTGATAAACCACAACAAGGGGGAATTATGAATGAGGAACAAGAACTTGTAGTTGATCTTCCAATGGTTCAACAAGACAACTAAAGTGTAATGGAATGAGCGGTACTAAAAAAAAATCCTAAATCCAACTTCTAACATTGTAGCGGATTTCTATCAAGCGTCGAAACTACGATCTTTACCTGTAAGAAAAATAAAACATTAAAGGATGAGCTATAAAGCCTCGTGAATGACAACTTTAAAATAAAACATATTTACTAAAACAAGTATGCAAACACTTAGAAATGAATCTTGGCATAACAC
>JBBPDI010000029.1:20876568-20892850 GCA_037974545.1 Cucumis variabilis | reverse complement strand
AACCTATCAAATTTCTTACTCAAAGCCTTCATTCTCTTCACATACCCTTGCAAATCCAAGAAATCAATCCATGGAATTGAATCCCCAATATTCAACACACCATTCAGCAAAAACAACTCATCCATCATTTTCCTAAACTCATCTGGACTAACTATCCCATTTTCTGATGATTCATCCGTGTACCTTTTTCCCAACACCATCCTACTTATCACATTCAAACTCAACGTTGACAAATAATCCTTGACCTTAATTACTTCACTACAAGACTTGTAATTTGTCTAATCAGACCATTCATTTCTTCCTTACGTATGTACTCATATGAATCAAGTCTTCTTGCACTAAAAAGCTCCATCAAACAGATTTTACGAAGCTGCCGCCAATAAGGGCCGTATTGAGACCAAGTAATATTGGAATAGTTATAAGTTGTGTATTTTCCCGCTGCGGTTTTCGGGCGCGACACGAAATTGAGATCCTGTGTTTTGAGGAAAATCTTTGCCATTTCCATGGAGGATCCTACAACGACGGGGAATGATCCGAAATAAAGATGCATTATGGGGCCGTATTTTTTGGAGAGTTGATGAATTGATTGGTGAGGTAGAGAACCAATTAAGTGGAGGTTTCCAATCACGGGCCAAGGTTTTGGTCCAGGTGGGAGGTTTAGTTTGCGGCGGCGGAGACGGCAGGAGAGAAGGAGGAGGAGGGTCAGAGTGGCTATCCAAGCAGTTATGTATGGAAGGCAAGAAGGAATTCGTTGCATTTCCATTGTTAAGGAATTGAGAAGTGAAGAGTAGTGGAAGAAGAGAATGATTTGTTTGGTGATGGTGGAAAGGGAGAGTGGATATGTGTATATATAGATATGGAAATTAATTCGGTATAGAGTTAGAAAGATAAGAAGTAAGGGCAATTGTAAATTATGTGTAAATAGTTGAGTAGTTGCAAGTAAGTTTATGTTGTTATTGACTTTGGATGGAAATCAACTAATATTCTTATCTAATTAATTTCGTTGAAGTTTCAGTTGAAATTCTCTCGGAGCACAACTATAGTTAATGTGATGTAGAGAGGAGTCTGAGGACAAAATATCGAAATTTCTCTATACTTCATAGTTAATTTTATTAAACAAAACAAAAGAAGGGGGGAAATATGATATATATTGCTCCATCATCTTATTCCATTGTTAGTTTTTCAACTCAAGATTTAGAATGTGTTTTGTTTAACTTTTCGAGTATTTAATTTTGAATATAAGTTGTTGAATATGAAATTTTGAGGCCAATCACAAATTGTCACGTCATTTATTAAATTAATGATGAAAAGTGCAAATAATTGAATTTTGAACTAATTAAAAAATTGATATGTGTCCTAAATTCAAATTGAAAACATAAATTGGCCAATTCTGATAATGCCACAAGTTTTCATTATAATCGTTGTATCAAGTTAATTATTTAGGTTCAATTAGATATTATTTACTTGGGCTAAGTTCAATTGAACCCAAAAATAAGCTTAATTGAGCCCATAGGGTAAATATGACTCAAATCCATGTGGTTGAGTCTATGGGTATGATCCATGGACCAACCAGGCTTAAGCACACTAGGGAACTCTATAAATAGAGGAGTTCTTCTCACTTCTAAGGGTTAGAAAATTTTTTACTCGAGAAGGTGTAGAGAGAATTCTCCCAGAGCTAGAAGACTCTCTAACTCCTGAAGCCGATTGTCTTCGAAGATTGAAGCTCCTTTGAGGATACAAGCTTTCTTCCAAGACTTCAACTTCCATCGAAGATTGAATCTTCTTTGAAGATACAAACTTTCTTTCAAAACTCCAACTTCAAGAACATCACGTGCTCCGCTTCCTCAAATCAAGCGTAAGCAACCAATCGAGAGAGAATCAGAGGAACCTCCATGGAAATGTCATTAAAGAGACCTTTAATGTCGATTAAAGAGGTACAATGTCGGTTTTAAACTGAAGAGGTTAACAGTGTCGATTTTAAATCAACATCATAGATCCCTAATAATGTCTGTTTAAAACTGACATTAAAGCCTTGTTGTGAAACTCCATATTTTTGGATGCTTGGAATTTATTAAGATAAGAGAAAATGAGATTTAAGGGATTAAGGAAGTTAAAATCTTTCGAAATGTTAAAGTTTAGGTTTAAGTCAAAGTTAAGAAAAATTGAAAAAAATTGGCCAAGTATCAAAGAATGGCACATTGGGTGTTTAGAGGTTAGTGTGGGCGACCAAAGAAGCCATATAACCTCTAAATGATGTTTGTTGGGTGGCTAAGGAAAAGAAAATAGTCTCTAAAGAGGTTATTTGGCATTATAGGCATGTGTTGGCGTTTTGGATGGTTTGTCAAGTTGAAAGATGTTAGGAGAGAATGATTTAGAGGTTATCTAGGCGTTTGGATGGGTAGGAAAGAAGGATTGAGATGTTAGATGGGCGAGAAAGATTGTCATTTTAGAGGTTGTGTGAGCGTTGAGAGGTTATGCGAGAAGACATGTGGGTGAGAATTATGGCCTTGAGAATTAACTTGAGAGGTTAGTAAACTCATTTTGGGCGACAAGGCTTGTAGTTATGGAGGTTATTAGGCGTTTTAGGTTGTCATGCGAGATGATCATGGAGGTTTGTTTGGCATTTTTCTACAACTATGTGGCATGTTTATAGCAAACGGTTTATGAGATAATCTAAGTGTCTTAATCATGTTAACATGCATATTGAGGTGGAGGAGAAGTTAGAGGTTTCTTAAGAAGGTTTAAGGGTGAATTAAGTAAGGTTGAGGTGTCAAGTTATTTGCATGCAAGGACTTTTATAAATCGACAACTTCACTTAAGAGTTTCTCACAACTTACTTGTGCAAAATTACTCAAATTTGTCTTGAAAGTTCAGAAATTGTGTCTAGTTTGTGAGAGATGGCTACTGTGCATTTTGGTTTCAAAAGGGTTGACATTTTTATTGAGCAAAGGCAAGAAGGTTAATTCCTAGGAGAATCTAAGCAAGGTACACTTCCAGAGAGCTACAGGAGTCGTTTCTTAGAATTTTCCTTCACAAATTTGAGATAAGAGAGCTAAGAAAATTTAGAGAAATTTTGTAGAAGAAATTTTTATCAAAAGAGTTATGGATTTTAAGTTATGATTTTTAAAGTTGGGTCATGATTCTGAAATTAAAACAATGTTCTAGGTAATGGCCGAGAGGCTTGCATTTGTAGGCGAGATAGGCATGCGTTTTGGGTTTAGAGGTTATTTTGGTCAAGTCCCATGCACATGACAATGCCATGACACATCTGAGCGGCAAGGCATGTGCTCAGGCTGCACACATGACCTTGTTTTAGAGGTTAGCGCGTCACGTAAGGTGTGCAGGAAGTACAATGCATGCAAAACACACGATGGGCGCAAGGGGTAAGCAGCAAGATGCACGTGGCAACTGCATTGCAAGGTTAGCATGCAGCCCGTAGTCTACCTCAGTGAGGTTAGCATGTGGCAAGGCCCTAGGTCATGCGCGCGCAGCCAGCCCCATCCACCATGTCAATGGGCATCTTTGGGTTGTTTTAAGCTGTTGTGATATTTTTGAAAATTATAAGAGAAGTTTTAGATATTTTCATGTTCAAGAGATCAATTAAGGATTAAATGTGATTTTTTCAAATCAAGGAGACTTTAGAAGAAATTTAATAACCAAGGATTCGATTAAGTATTGTGAGTAATAAAATGTTTTAAATGCTATTTTTACTAAACGTGATTTCAAGCTTCACAAGCAATAGCTTGTGAGTGACACATTGATTTCTAAAAGTATTTATTAAACATAACAGGGCACTATTGATGCTTGGTGTCTGCCTCAAATATCATATAATAAGATGAGGGCCATTAGAGGGTCCACCTTGGTGATTATGTGGTATAACAATTGAAAGGAAGTTCTAAAAATTTTATGTTGTATGTTTCATAATTTATTTATGTAAAGATAGGATTTGAAGTTAAATCATTTTAAAAGCATGTTTTATAAAATTGTCACACATTGGACTTTTTAGCTCACCCTTTCCAAATGTTTTCTCACTTTCTTGGTACAGATTGTGGATCTCAGCATGCTAAACATACTGTTGCTAGGCTAAGTTGGTTTTCAGTTATGAAATAAAGAGATTGTTTCAAAGTATTACTTTGTTTAGTTAAAAATATATATTTCATAATTTATACATTAATGAGAAGGCTTTCAGGATTGGTTATACTACAATTTTACCATTATTTTAAATGTTTATTTTATTGAAAGACGTCTGTTGTTAAATGATTTAAAGTATTCATGTCATGTGTCGGTTGAGGTTGTTTTGGAGGCGAATGGCTTCAGCTGGCTTCATGCCACGTCTCGGCCGAGTAAGCAGGTGTTTGAGCGGAGCGTGACACTTGTCTTCTAGATTTGTTTTTCCAAATTTATTTTTTTTAAAAATTGTTGCATTATTGTCCATTTTTTATGACTCCAAATAGTTAAAATTCAACATTATTTGTCTCGAGTTATGTCAACAATGGTGTTTTAAAAACTATAATATTTCTCTCTTACTTGTATATATACAAAATAAAATCTTAATATTGTGTACGTTTTTATATACAACTTGGCTCCAAACACAAAGAAAGTAAGAAGTTTAACTATTATCCTTTGCCAAAAAAAAAAAAAATACATTTACAGAGCAATAACAAAAGTTGCAACCAATAATAGGCTAGAACGCAAATGACCAACGTCAAGATCTTGTTACAAAGACGAGGGTCTGACTAATTGTACTCTCTTGCAGCCATTTCTTCTATTGCACACACCTCCACATGCCACAAAAAATGACCCTTTTTCCACAACTGACATGTGACACTAATGTTCCATTTTTATTTGAAAAACTATAGAGGATAGCATTTTGAGAATATGATATAATAAATATAGCACATTGTTTTAGAATTTTGCAAATATAGCAAAATTTTCACTTATAAAAACACTTTTTATCTTAAATTTGTTATTATTTCTAAATTACCCTTCAATAACTTATTTCTCTTCCTTTTTTTAATGCCCTACTCATTATTTATTTATTCTTCCACTTTTTAAGGCTCTAATTATTTATTTATTCTTATACGAGAAAATTATTTGTTCTTTTTGTCTAGTCTTGATTTTAGAATATCAATAGTACAATAATTACAATATAAAATATAATGGTTGTTGATCAGAGTAATTTGACTTTATTTGTAATTTTTTTTTACTTTCTTCGATGTGTATTTTGAATTGAGTATGATTTCAAATGATTTTGTTTTTTTTTACATTAATTTTGTTTTGGTTTAACTTTGTCTCAGTTTTGTATATCAATGTTGTGATATACTTATATTATATGTATTAGTTGTTTGATATATACTTACTACATGATTTTCATTTTTCAAATTTTATGCAATTCATTATAGTATTATTGAATATATGAATGATATAACTTAGTGTATTATTATCAAGTATATCAACAATATATTATTAAAGCATATCAGTAAAGTGAATCATTATCGAGTATATGAATCAAGTTTACAAGTGTATATCAATAATATATCAAGTGTATAAGTAGGACTTTAAGCATATCAAGTGTATTTAATCAATCAAATGTATAAGTGAAGAATGCTAAGTGTATTTGCAGTGCATCAGGTGTATCAAATATATCATGTACATCAAACGTATCAAATTTCTTGAGTGTACCAATGAAGCATAACAAGTTTATTAGCGATGTATCAAGTGTGTCAAACTTATAAGTGAAGCCTTTAAGTGTATCAAACTAATAAAGTATATCAAGGCTTAAGGGGTATCAAGTGTATTAAGAAGAATAAAGTGTAACGGGGAGCATTATGTGTATCAAGATGTTTCATGTGTGTATCAAAGGGTATCGAATGTATAAAAAAGTATTAGGTGCATCAAATGTATCTATCAAAAGTATTAGGTGTATTAGATGTGTATAAGGTATATCAAATGTATATTAGTAACAAGAGCATTTGTGATATTTTACCTTTTGATATGTGGGTTGGGCTTTGTTTTTGTCATTTTCGCAAATAGAAAGTATATGTGTTATGAACTTAATTATTATAACTTGTTTTGCCATTTTTGCAAGTGCCCTTTCTATTTATATTTAAAAAGATGTAAAAATATATAAGTTTTAAGCTTTCTTCTCTCTAGAAAGCGCTTTCAAATTAAAAAAAAAAGTAAAAAAGCATCTCTTCGATGAAAAGTCAAACGTTTCAAGGAAACTTCTCTCTCCCTCCCTCTCTTCTTTTTCTCTCACAAAAGTTCGAAGAAATTAAACATTTTAAACTACTCTCCCATCTAGTGCTTTGGTTTTAGTTTCTTCACTTTTAGTCACGTTTGGGGAGGGTTCTACATGGTGATTAGAGTTATTATAATTTCCCACTCCTTATTCGAGGAGAGTTACTATAAGAGAGATTAGGGACCCTAATCCCCCTTATCCTATTTTAATCCCCATAACTCCTCTCCAAAACCTCCTCATAACATCCATTCTTTATTTTTAAATTTCCACAACTCTATTATTTTTGTATTAATGAGATTTTGTAAAGATTAAAAAAGATATTTAATTTTATTTTTCCTTTTTAAAAAGTATTAAAATTTTAGTTTTAGTTTTTTTAACTCGATATTGTATTTTAAAATATTAATAGAGGGTGAACAGTAAAATTAGAAAGAAACTTATGAAAATTAATTTTATAAGATTATTCTTTTAAAAAAATAGAAAGTAAAAGATTTAGATCATTTCATACAAATAATCATTTGGTTTTTATTTTTGTTTCTTTTATAAAAATTTAGCTTTTGGACATTTTTTTATTAACTAGTTACCTACTTTACAAATATTTTAAAAAAAATATAATTTTTAAAAACTTGTTATTATATTTATTTTTAAATTTTGGTTATTAATTCGTAGTTAAGAAACATGACTTTAATTTTAAAATAACAAAATGATTAACCAACAAAGATTTTTTGTTTATATTTTAAAATTAAAATTAAGTTGATAAACATTATTTGCATACACAAGCTTAGATAATTAGTTATTACTTTTTACTATTGTATTTTAAAAAAATAATTTTTTTATGGCTGAAATGACTTCCTAATATGATTTACCAAAATAAATATATTAAATTTGTTTATTGGATATACATTATATAAAAAAAACATTCATAACACTACTATCATAGTCCTTTCCCCAAACACATATTTATCATAATACTAGTCTTATCATAATCGTAGTATATATGAATAACCCTTATTTCCATAACTCTTTTCCTCCCCCAAACGCCCCATAAAAAAGTTAAAATTTTAATACAAATTGATTTAAATTAATTTTAGTTGGATTGATATAACAAACTAAAAATTACATGCAAGGTCGAGTTTTGAACCCAAGACCATTGTTAAAATATATATGTAAATAAAGTGGTAATTAGTTGGACCGACAAGAAGAATGACAAAATAGGAGGTTTGCTTTGGATAAATGGCAAAAATATTTTTAAGTTGACAAAATAGCAAAATAGAATTTTTTTTAAAAAAAATAGTCGGAGCATTGTCTTAAATACCCCTACCTAACTAAAAAACTTGAATCTTAAATATAGTAATGAAATAAACTTCAAATACACTGTAATTAAAAAAAAAACTCCCCCAACCAATTAAACCTTATGAAAATTCTAATTTCTCTCCAAAATAAAAAAATAATAAAACAATCACCATAAAATGTCCACCCAATGTCTGCAATAATTTCACATCATATTCAAACGGCGTAAGCATTGAAAATAGAATTGAAGGCATCAAATGTCCACTTTGAAACCCTAGCAATTTTTTAATTTACATTTTTTGCTCCACCAAAAAGCATTCTTCCGAAAAGCATCCCTCTATTGTTTTCCTCCACTGAAAAGCATTTTTCCACTCCACATTTATTCCATTCGTTCACTCCAAAATCTCCAATCAATTGAATAAAGCATTCGGCGAACGGTTGAAGAGCAAGTTCCTGTTTGTTTAAATGTTCTGTCTTATTTCTGTGCCTCATCTTCTTCTTCAGGGCAATTTGTTCCTTTACAAATGAAACCTAAAAGAAACGATTCAAATAATTGCAAAAATACCGTTGAGGTATAGTTACTATTCTAAAATTTAAACTCTAATTCTAACTAAAATTCATATTATGTATTATTTAATAAATTGTTTAAAATATAAAAAAGTTAAAAATATTGTATTTATATTTGGCATTATTTTAAGAAAAGGATCTAAAAGTTATATTCAAATTGTTATTAAAAATATACATTATGTATTATTTAATAAATTATTTAAAATATAATAAAGCTGAAAATCTTGTATATTTGCCATATTATAGGAGAGGTTGCTGCAATCTTGTCTAGCAACAAAATAGCAGATTTAGTTAAGATTTATCAAATTTGAATGTTGTTTGCAAAATACACAGTTTTCATGCTACTTCGAATATCATGTCTCATTTTTTGAGCTATTCAAATATACTGTATTTGAAATATATAGATTATCTTATGCTCAGACGAATGATACTATATCTTGATGATCAAATTTTTTACCTTTTAGTGTGTGTCCCAAATCTGTGACCATTCATACTTGACATATACTATTGTTCACACGAGATTTCGAAGAAATGTATTTTGTGGAATTAAATTTTGATATATTGATGAATATTGTGAATACAATCTCTAGTATTTACTCCTTTGATACTTTCTCTCGAATACAAGTTAAAAACTTAGGGCTTCTCGATCTTCGGTCTTCAGGATGTTGTAGTTGCAAGTCGATTTGAAACATCGATCTTCTGAAATCCAACGAAAGTTTAATCTTCCAAATCTTCAGTCTTTTAGAAGATGTGGATCTCGAGGTTGATATAAACTTGCACGTCTTAAAGAACTTGTAGAAGTTTGAATCTTCAATTCTTTAGAGCTTTAGTACTTTAGAGTTTCAATTTTTCCTTCAATCCAAGATGCCCCTAAAATGAATGGCAAAGGTCTCTATTTATAGAGAAATTTCATGGGCTGGTGGGCTTGGGTTTGGGCCCATTTACTTCCTGGAATTGGGCTTGAGCCTATTTGTTTGTTAGGCTTGGGCTTGGGTCTATTTGATTCTTGGACTTGGGCTTGAGATCATTTGTTTATTGTACTTGAATTGGGTTAGGTTGAGCAAACATAATTATCAAAATCCAATAAAAATATAATTACTACAATATTTGCTGTGATGATGTGGTGGAATTTAATTGGCCAAAATTCCATGTTCAACAAATGCCCCTTTTTCGAGATTTGTGCATGTGTATGAGTGGGTGGATCTCGAAAATAAGCTAAAACAAAAGAAAACAGGTGATTTACTCCTGACTTTGGCTCCAGTTAATATGACAAACTAATCACACTATGCATTTGGACATAAGCGTGGAAAAAAAAAGTGATATAAGGTTTGATGAATTCTGATATATATATACATATATTCGAATTTATTTGAAGGTGAAAATTGGAATATTGTCAACTTATCCCAAATCAAACCCAAGTTTTTTTTAAGGTAAAAATTGGAATAGTGTGAATTTATGCCAATTCAAACCCAAGTTTTTTTTTAAAAAATATTTTGCTAATTAAAAATATTTACAAGCTATAGCAAAATTTTGGATTCTATCACTAATAGTTTTCTATCACTATAGCATATCAATGACTATCAGTGATAGAATTTGATATAGGTTGTAAATATTTTGTAAAATCTACTATTTTTAAAAATTTTCCTTAGTTTTATTTTATTTAATTAAATTTGATTTAATTAAATTAATATAAAACTATAAGATATTAGAGAGATATTTATTAAATAAGATTTAAATGAAATATTGATTAAATATAATTTAATTAATTAATTAACTAATTGATTAATGGTTATTTGCCTGTCTCACGAGACGCGATGTGACTCGAGTATCCTTTACGCGTTACCGTCAAAGACACTCCTCTTAATCTCCTTAATTTAGCTTAATCGCCAGAACATTTAATAAATAAACTTAAGGCGATTAAAACTTAACACAGAATAGATAAAACAAACTTTAATTTTATTCTAAGAATACAGAGATACAACAATTTAACCAAAAATACTACAAAAACACTTGACCTTAAACACCTTGTGTCACAATCGTAGCTTTTCAACCTCGAGACAGACGATTGTGCAGCACTTGTTCTACCTCGATGAACAAGTCAATCGATTAAAATTCAAAAGTCACAGACAAAGTCGACGTATGATGTAACCTTCCTTCGCATTCTTGGAAAATTTGTTTATAAAATGCGAGAAAGAATTAAATACATTGAAATCGACATTAGAATAAGCATTAAAGACTAACAGTTGCAAAGAAAAAGGATGCTTGCAAAGAGTACAATTAATGCTTGGGTGGAGATTCAACTAGTATGCCTCCCCTATAGTATATTTTGAACATTTTCAATTCTGCCAGGCTTGCATATGAAAATGCTGAAACGTCACTCCCAATCATATCGACCTAGAATTGAAATCAATTAGCTAATCTATGTACAAGACGTAAAGACAAGATAAATTGGAGGTATTTGAAACATACAGCCACAGGCAAACACACCTTGGACAAGTATGACCGTGACAAACTCCCCCACTTAACCAGTTGACGTCCCCATCGACTGGCAAAGCTGAAATTCTTTGATTTTCTGCTTCTACGCTTCACGGTCATTGGTACGTCTTCTAATTGCTTCTTCCATAGGGAGGTTCTTCCGCTGTGTCATGAACCTGTGTATCCTCCTCGTGGGTCTTCTTCTTCTCCTTGCTCCCCCAGCAAGGACTCCTCTCATTAACAATCCCAGACATGCAACCATGACAATGAGGGTAGTTGGGATGATGTGACCTCATAGAGCCAGATGATAGAGCTGACACAATCGATGAATAAAAGTTTCGCGCTGAAAAGAAACCTATACAACCACTTCATCTTCACCAAGAGAGGGAGCCCGAATAGGCCAAAGAGAGCCTAAATAGGCCAAAAGAGGTCGAGACAGACCTTGAGAGAGAGAGAACCTAAATTTGTAATTGTGATGAAGAAGAAGGCTATCTAAGTTGATCCCCTAACTTGAAACAATGATCCAATTTTCCTGTCTTCCATTTGTTGTTTTCTTTATATTTCATATTTTATATTCTACATATTGTATATAGGTCTATGACCTCTTTCTCTGTGTTCTATACCAATATAGTCTTTCAATCCAACATTTCTCTTTCGTTTATAAGTCAACGTGTTATTCATAGCTTAAGTAAGTGATAGGTCGTGATAATAAGAGTTGCTTATAAACTTTTACATGTTAATTGTACTATTGTTTTTGCTTAGCCAGCATGAGTTGCTAATTGTCCAAGAGGAAAGTAGCTAGAATCTAATTAACGCGCGTGAAGAGGATCTTTGCCTCTTTTCGAGAATATTTCTAACACTTGTATCCCAAAAGGAGGACAAGTGTGGACATTGGATATCGAGAGGTAACAATCCTTAATCACGAAATACTATAGGATTCATAAGCGATCTCTTTTAGATATAACTCATCTATCAATATTTGGTCATATGGATCTCTGAAAAGTAGACATGTGTGGCATATATGACTTCGAGAGGAGTTTGCCTTAATCACAAGTATGTCTTAATGAGTTATATTGCATCACAATTATCTCGTTACTTATTTGAATGCTAACATGCAGACATTCCTGCCTTCATTCCCATAATACAAGTTAGACACATTATTATATCTTTTTCTTCACTTCATCTTACAGACTCTCATTATGTAATTAGCCAATTCTTACATTTGTTATTCCTTAATTGTAGAACTAATATTTGAAAACAATTTTCTGTGTTTGATCCTAGATCACCCAGGTAAACCTACTGTTTCGCTTGCACTTGGGCAAGCAATAGAAAAACTTGTACTCAATGAGGATTTAAGAATTTCGTGATGAAGAGGTACATTGTGAGTATCTCACATGTTATGATCATGACCCATGACTTAGTGTCTAGAATTGAAGTACGTTATAAGAGAGATATGATAAGCGTATTACGCATAATGACCTGACTCGATGACGTATTGCAATTACGTTATACACACACGACACCATTAAGTCTAAGCACAAATCACACGAGCCAGGTATCTTTTGTTTTGTTGCCTGCCACGCTCGTGCTTTATCGTGGTTATTAGCTGTTTGCGTTCACCCATTCTTTAAAACGTGCTTGCTAGTTCCACGATTCACTCTCCACCATTCTTTTCCTTAAATTTTCAGCTGGCAGTTAGAAGTTCTCTACTACAAAATGCAACATCCTCTCACCATTTTACTCACTTACAAATTCACTTCAATTATCTCATTCCTCTTCTCCATGTTCTCTTTCCTTTCATTTACTCTAGTTATGAGCTTCAAATATTTTTATTTCTATTCCTTGTTCCGATGAGTGCACGTCAGAACAAGGAAGTTGTGTTAACCTTGGGGAGAAACCAACGACACCATTAGTACAACTTTTAATCAAAATTGCTTTTAGGACAGTGGTTCGTCACTACACAATAATTCAATATTGTTCGACATTCTAACATATTTCTCTACAATCTGAAAGCAATTTTCCATAATGACGATCAAGACCTCCAATAAAGTTCTGCTAGATTTGTCCAAACTCAAGCTGCTTGATGGAACAAACTACCGTTGACGGTCTTAAAAATTGTTAATCTTCTTCGAGCAACTAAAAGTCGACTATGTTCTTACCATCGATCCACCATCTAATTCTTTAGTAACCACTTCAACATCTTCTGATTCTGAATCATCCATGGGTCCTCTTGTCGTTGTTACTGACCAAGCAAAGAAAGTATCCACAATCAATCTTGAAAATACATAAAGGATAACAAGAATGTTTGCGGGCATATATTGAACCATATTTCAAATCTAATGTTTGACCTGTCTATGGTTCAAAATTTTTCTAAAGATATCTGGAGCATTTTGGAATCTCGGTATGGTGGAGATGATGCAAGGCAGAAAAAGTACGTTGTTGGAAAGTGGCTGCAGTTCTAAATGACAGATGATAAGTGATTGTTCTGATTTGAACTTAATAGTTTCGTGTGTGGGTAACGCAAATGCAATACATCACTAAGTCAGTCATCGCGTATAATGCGCTCACCATAACTCTCTGTATAGCATGCTTTGATTCTAGGCAATGAGTCATGGGTCATAATTATAGAATGCGAAATGTTCACTGTGTACCTCTTTATCGCATAATAATTAAGTTCTCATTGAGTACAAGTTTTTCTACTGCTTTTCCAAGTGTTAGCAAAATAGTAGGTTTACCTGGATGATCCAGGATCGAACACTAGGAATTGTTGATAGACATTAGTTCTAGCAAATTACTCATTAGTTGGGCATTATGAGAATTCATTACAATGGTATAAAAGAATCAAAGCTAAGTTTAACTACTTATGTACGCCTAGAGAATCTATAAAGGAAAGTGATTGGATGTGAAATGGAGTTGTATATGAGCTAACTTGTATGCGAGAAAGAATGAAGGAAGGTCTACGCATCGTTAGACGATTAAGTAATGTGAGAGCTTGATGCGATTTATCTTACTCAATCAACTTATGATTAAGGCGTGCTCCTCTCAGAGTCATTGAATGCCTCACATAGTCTCCTTTTGGGATCTACATGACAAGTCTGGCTAGGCGAGATAGATCTAGGATTATTCACTTATAACACTTATAGAATTTCACAATTAAGAACGGCAACCTCTCGGCACCTAATGCTCACACTTATTCTTCTTTTGAGATACAAATGTTGGAAGTTATCTCTCTAAGGTGGAGTTTGTTGCCAAGCTCCTCCTAACACGCATTAGCCTTATCCTTGCTACTTGTCCTCTCGGGTAGTTGATGATTGACACTGGCCAAGCAGTGAATATAACTCACTAATGCGATAAGGGTTATACTGTACTTCTTATCAAAGACTATCACTCACTTAGACTACTAATAACACTTTGACAAATGAAAAGTAAAGAAACGATGGATTGAAAAGGTATAATTATGTAATATATGTAAAGAATGTAGGCCTTAGGCCATTGTACAATATGAACAACTTATATTAAAAAGAAGTACAAAAAATGGGGAGAGAAGAGAGTGGAAAAATATTACAAGTTAGGGAGAAACAGAAACATGGATATTTTCCTTCTCAGAAGTCAAGCTTTTCGCTTTTACAACTGATCAGAAAAGAAGAAGAAACATTTACAGACGGTCAAAAGGCTCTCTATCTCTAAGATATATAGCCTATTCCAACCTCTCGTGTCCATTCAGGCATCCCTTTGTAGATTGATGGAGATGGCTTTATATAGGCAACATTTAGGAGGAAAACTTCTATCATCTGAACTTGTCGTCTATCCAAAAACTGTCTATCGCACGTCCCATCATCTCCAATTATCGTTCTTATCTTCTAGTAATCCTTCATCACATGATAACTTTGTTCCTCGCCTGGAGACGTTAATCGCTAGTGTGATTGAGTTCCTGGTTGTGGTCTTTTCACGAAATGTGTTCTGCAGTTCACTAGTTTCATTCTTTATTCATTATCCTGCGTTTAGACATTAAAACCGCATGAAACAAGCATAACACTTATGTAAAGTAAATTTCCCAGTACTTATGCTTTTACAATGCAAGTTACATGTTCTGGTCATCTTTATGTGCATTTTAACGTTATTATTCTAATACAAGGAGATATAATAATGAGTATTCATACATGCTATCAACAAGTCTATTGTGGAATAGATACATGAATAAGAAAATGTTGTGAAAAATGTTCTATCTGAAGGAATGAAGATGTGTGAAATACTCAAAGCGAATGATCTGCTCGAGATATTTTTTTCTTCCAAGAACGACTATCGAAATCACCTAAAGCACAAAAAGAAGGGCTTGAAACTTCAGGAGTTGATTAGCCACATGCACATAGAAGAAGCCAATAAACTGAAAGATAAGCTAGCTTCTATAAATCTAAATTTTGTTAATACTAACTTAATTGAATCTTCTACTGTTAACAGAGACAAGTCCAAGCAGGTTAAAAGGCAAAATGGGAAAACCTAAAAAAAAAAAGAACAAATAATGTTGCTAGGGAAAAAATCGAGAAGAAGAAGCTAATATGTTATGTCTGTGAAAAGGAGGGACATAAATCTTACCAATGCCATCAAAGGAAAGGAAGACTAAACTAGAAACCTGTACCTCAAGCCAACCTTGCTGAACAAGATGACGATGTCATAGCAGTTGTGGTGGTGGTCAACCTAATTGAAAATAAGACTGACTGGATTCTCAATACTAGAGTTTCAAGAAACTTTTGTACCAATCGATAACTTCTCCCACTAGAACAAAGCTGCCCTTTAATGTCAGGTGAAAAAAATAAATTTTTACCTTTAATGTCGTTTCTTAAAATACGGATCATTAATTTCGATTTTAAACCAACATTAATGATATGGGTTTAATGTCATTTTTAAACCAACATCAATGGTCCTTTCATTTTTATTTATTTTTTTAAATTTTTTAATTTTATAAAAACCGACATTTAATGACCCTCTCCATTTTTAATTTCTTTTTTAATTTTTTTATTTTGTACAAACCGACATTAATGACCTCCCAATTTTTAATTTCATTTTAATTTTTTTTGGGTTATAAAAACTAAATTTCCCTCTCTTTCTTACTTTACCAATTCTTCTTTTTTTCTCTTCTGTCTTCTTCTATTTCCTTCTCTTATCTTCTGACCTAATTTTCTTCCGTTCTCTTCAACGCCTCTTGTCTCTCCATCGAAGGAATCATCAACACCCTCTCTCACAACTGAATCTCCATCGCCACTAACGTCTCCAAAGAACTCTCTACTGCCATCAATTACTTCGATGTTGCCGTCGACGATGCATGTCCCTCTGCCAACGCCTCGCTGTTCGGTGATGTCAATTGCATCAATCCTCTCCGCTTCACTCTACTCCATACCTTCATCTATGGCCAGTGATTCAATTTTTTTTGTTGCAGTGCAATTTTTAAGGCTTTTTGCTGTAGTTGTGTGATTTTGAAATTGTTATTCGATTACCTCTTCTATGTTTGCCAATACTTTAGTTTGGGTGATCATATTGAAATTTATATCACGTCATTTCATTTATCAACTGGTTGCGATTATGTGCTTTGTTCACCCTACTAATTTTGAATCTTAATTTCTTGGTCTCGTAGTTACCAAACCAACTATTTCATTATGATCGTTTTCATTCTTGGTGAGAAAACTGTCTTATATCTGCATGTATGTGTACATTTAT
>JBBPDI010000029.1:20838281-20857268 GCA_037974545.1 Cucumis variabilis | reverse complement strand
CTGGTAGCTAGCTTGGAGGGGCTCGGCTTGGTTCGCAGCTGGAAGAAGCAACGTGCGGCTCACGACGCTGGTAAGGAACCAGTCAACGCAGACTTGTGTAGCTCACGGTGGTTCGGGTGGAGGAGGACGACAAATCATCGTCCCAGCTGTACACATGAATGAAGACCGACACAGACAAGGTCGGACGATAGAGCGATAGCTGACTTCACGGACTGTAACCAGCACAGATCTGGACAGAGGCGAGACGCGGGTCGAACGGTTGAAGGGAGGGGACGTGACGCCAACTTCCGAGCGGTAGAGGTGGTCGATGTTCGTAATTTGGACGAAAAAGAGAAGGGAGAGGTAGGCAGCTGGTTAGGGTAGGGAAGAAGAAGAAGAGAAATGGAAGAAGAAGAAGACAGAGGGGGACGCTTGAGAGGAGAGAGAAAAATAAAAAAAATTTGTTTTATTTTCATTTCTTTTCTTAAATGTACTAATAATAATTAAATTTATAATAATTACTATTATTATTTCTTATATTTTTAAAATCCTTGTTTCTTTTCTTTCCCCAAAATTTCTAAAATAAAATAACACCCCTAAACTTATAACCTTTATATAGGGAGAATTTGAGAAAATTATTTAAAATACTTAAAAAAAATACGTTACCTTAAAATTTCGGGTGTTACACCAATGTTTCCTCACAGATTTCTTCTCTGTGAAACACTTGGTTCTTCTCGCGAAAACCACCCAAAACTGCTAGTCTAACACTCAAAACTTTCACTTCTTAATTTACGCGAAGACTTTGTCCCTTCTTACCGCACAACTTCGTTCATGAACTACCTATTTAATCGCAAAAACATATACTTAACCATAAAAGATTTTATCACTTAATCATTTCTGTGGATTTTTTCAAACACCAACTTCTTAATAATTAGTAAAATTTTACTTCCTTACTCAAATTAGAAATGGGTCTCACACACAAAGGTAAGAGGTGTGAAACTGAATGCATACTTTAACATCTTGTTGATGCTAAGGGTTGGAAAAATTTTAATGACCAGTATCCTTGTTTTGCTTCAGACGCTCAAAATGTTAGATTAGCACTTTCTTCTGATGGATTAATCCATTTGAAAACATGAGCACATCATACAACATGTGACCAGTTATATTGATTTGATACAACTTGCCTCCTTGGAAGTGTATGCAAGCACCATTGATCACTTTTCTATCCTTACTCATCCCTAGTCCAAGGTCTCGTAGTAAAGAAATTGATATTTACTTACAACCATTGATAGTGAGTTAAATGAGTTGTGGGTGGATGGTATTCAAACGTATATAGTTCAGTGCTTCTTTCTTCCAACTTCGTGTTGCATTGTTATGGACAATAAATGATTTTCCAGCTTATGATGATTTATCTAGTTGGAGGAAAAAATGTTATAAAGCATGCCCAATTTGCAATGTTGATACAAGCTCAATGGGACTAAAGAGCAAAATTTATTATATGAGACATTGTCGATATCTACCTTTAACACATGCATGGTGTAAAAGTAGGCAACATGATGGAAAACAAGAAATGCAGGCAACTCCGAATATTTTATCTAGACAAGATATTATAAATCAATTCAATTCTGTAAGTTTTTCAATGTTGAGCAAAAATCCTACAAGACGTGATATCAGATGAAAAAGGACAAATAGTGAGCACAATTGAACTAAAAGAAACATTTTTTTTTCACTTTTTCTTAATGGCAAAACCATAAACTATGTTATAAACTCGATGTGATGCATATTGAGAAAAATATTTTTGATAACTTGAGGGGTGTGATATTAAACATCGATGGAAAGACTAATGACACTATTAAAACTTGTGAAATCTAACTAACATGAAAATAAGAAAAGAGCTTCACATACAAGAGATTGGAAATAGACATATAAAGCCTCATGCTTCTTACACGTAACTGCTATTGAAAAAGTGGACTTTCGTATGTTCTTGAAGTTTGTAAAGTTTTCATATGGTTTTTGCATCCAACATATCTCGCTGTGTTAATTTGAAGGAAAGTAAAATATATGGTTTATAAATATATGGGAATAAAAATATATGTATACATTGGTAATATATATATATATATATCCTAAAGGAAAAATAAATAATCATGATAAATATTATTATTATTATTTTGGTTTCTAAATAGCATTGGAATGCTTAAATTGAAAAGAAAAGGTTTTTCATCTTATTCATTAAGATAACCTCTGTTGCTGCTTGACCAATTTTTATTAAGATTGGTGACTTAGGTGAGTGTTTTGGATCTTTATTGTGGAATTTTAATGCTCATTAAAGGTTAATTAATTGAGACTCTAAATTAAGTTATTATTGGAATTGATTTTGGTTGATTTCCTTTGGAAGGTCCATTTAGCAAATTTTGAAGATTTAAATGATGAATTTTTTCGTTCAAATTTGAATTGGTTTAAATTTTGAGATCGATTTAATTGGAAAAATTTTGTTGTCAGCTAGAGAGTATTTTGTTTGGCTAATCGCTCAAATAAGAGATTCTACTACTGAACCTTCAAATGCATTGATGTAGCTAAGATGCATAATGTGTTGATGTTTATAATTGATATAGATGACTGATATGTTATAACGCATGGTATATCAATCACATAATAGGGACATTATGATTGATATTCATGCCATGTTATGATATGCTACATATTATGGGCTATGGTGTTTTGTTAACTTTGTCTATTAGGGTTGTACCTATATGGATGTCCCTTGGGATCACCACCTTTCATAGATTTATGATTGTATGCGTTCGACGAGACCACCAATCTGTCATGACATGATTATGGTGATTCGACGAGATTAATTACAGCCTGACATCATAGGTGTTCCTTCGGGTTCATTGAAAGATGAGAGTTTTTGTCACACTCCAAATCGTACTATCAACGAAAATGTCGAAATAGTAGGAATAGGATGTGAGTTTGTTACAACTTTGAAATTTTCTTATTGCAAAAGATTATTCTCAACTCCTTTTATACTATCAACAAACCTTAAAATGCAACAGTGGTCAACCTAAACGCCAAGTATAATAAATACCTACCAAAACGTTTATTAATAACAGACGTTTGATAGATAATTACAACACTTTGACCAAATAACCAATGCTTTATTTCCAAAACATCTGGAGTCATCTTGCCGCAAATCCTTCAACCTTCTCTACTTAGCCTAAACACTTGATCCTGGAAGATGAATTTTTGAAAGAATGTCTAAAAGATTGAGATTTTATGAAATCCTTTTCCCAATTTCTTTTCATAAACATCATTTTACATAAATAACATCAAATAATTTCATCTCGCATAAACCTTTCTTTATGCTTAACATATTCATAACATAACAATTTCACATAAACACATATTGATTACCATTCATTCCTTTTGCCAAGGATCCCGAATCATTCTTTATGCTTGGTCTCATTACCTCGCGTTTGACTACTGTATCAACAGCATTCGAGAACATAAAGATTCGTCCTTGTTGTTTAGACCGCTAAGCTTTATACGCTCCTTTCAACTTATAAGCCAAATTCTTATCACCATGTGGTCCGTACACCCCATGGAGGCCTTGACTCTTTATATGCACACAAAAGTTAACATCATCTTAACGAATCATCAAATCAAGCTTTAACACTCTCATTTAAAACACTTTCACAACTTCTTTTTGAAACACTTTGTTATTTGAAATCATCTTTCAAAATAATAAAGCGGAACCACAAAACATTTAAGAAGAAAACCTCTCACCACACTTTAACAAAAATTCTCCTCTTCCTTCTATACTCTTGAAGAGGGAAGAGACATTTTCTTAATCTAACACGTTAACCCCTGTCGAATCAGATTTGACATTTTCTTAGCTAGACCTTACTTCTCGACTAACCCTATACCGCAAATAACTTTAACCACAATAATTTTTTGCGAATAACCTTATCACATAGTTATATATGTTTACAAGAAACCTTTCTCGCGAACTAACAAACTTTTACTCGCTTAGAACACTTATCGCGAATTTAAACTTCAAGCCTTCCTCACAGACTTCTTCATTACGAAACTCTTGGTTCTTATAGCGAAGACTACCCAAACCCCTAGTCGTTTTAAAACTTACGAACTTTCTTCTAAGAGCGTTTAGACTTATAGATTCTACTACAAATCCTTCTTTTCTCAAAACTACCTTGCGAATTAACTTCTAAATTGCAAAACTTATTCTAATAAAAGATTTTATCGCTTAATCCTTTCCACGCATATATTTAAAGGCCAATTTCTATAGTAGTTTTAGCCAAAATTTTACTTCCTATACTAGAATTAAAAATGGGTCTCACAGTTTTCCTACAGGTTCACTAGATTGCGTTTGTTACTGGGTTCACTAGATTGCATTTATTCGAGAGCAAGATAGTTTTAGGTACCTCCTCACGTGGCTTTAATGGGAAGTTAAACTGTTAGTAGTTGAGTCATTATAAACCGTATCTCATTTTTTTCTCTATAAATAGCTAAATTAAACTAAAAGTTTTTGATAAAAATTTGAGATAACTCTCCTTCATTTTCCTTTTTCTTGTCTCTCTTCCTTTCTTTTTTTATTAGCATTATAATCAAAGTTTTTTTTTCAAATTTTAGTTGTAGCATTGCTGATGTGGTAGCTCCTCTTCATTCTCTTTATTTTATTTTTTAAACTATAATATTGTTTTATTATCGATTAACTAATTATTAAAGTACATGTTGAATTCGGATAACACTTTTATGCACACACTAAACTTGAGCAATCCTTATTAAAAAAAAAAACTTAGTTTCTAATTCTAGCATTTCAATTTATTATTTTAAAATTAAGTGACTGAATTTCTTTCTGTAATTTATTAAAAATGTTGTGATTAAGAAACAAATTTACATAATTTTCTTTTGATAGGAGGACATTAAGAAACAAACAAGAAAGAAAAAGAAAAGTTCTAATATAGTCTCTTAACAATACACTCATTCTTTAACTAAATAGATTTGCTCTCTTATAATTTACTTAATAAAAATTATTACCACTAAATTTGTGAAGATGAAGTTGTAAAGTTTAGAATCCAAGATATTGATTTGGACACACATTCAGAGTGATAATATATCGTTTTTGAAACTTCAAATGTTGGTGAAAAAGATAGGTGACGGAAAATTCATTTTTATAGCAGTAGAAGGTGAGAAGAGAACTATTACTACTAAAGAAAAATTATAGGTTGGTGAAAATCTATTACATTTAGATCTTATGTTAAATAATAAATTTACTATTTATAAGTGCAATACATATTTTTTAAATTGATAAATTAAAATAGGGACAAAATTTCCAAAAAAAAAACATTTCTTTTCTATTATCATCAGTTTTCAGTAGAAGGGTAGATTTTTATAACTTTTCTTTTAATTGTCTATGTCATTGTTTTGAATAATCTAAACTTTAAAAATTAAGTTTTTGTTTTAAATAAAATAATTATTTCATTTCTAACATTTATAAAAATTTTGAAAAAGAGAAAATCATGGTCTATAAAAGAGAAAACTTGCACACTGATATGGTGTTTGCCGCACACATTATTATGCTTAAGTTTGATTGAAGTTACTTCATATGAAATCATTATATTTATAGAGAAAGTTGACTTAGGTATTCTCTAGGATTTCCAAGTTGCTTTAGGATGTAATTAGATGACAAACCGAGCCAAAGGGCGTGTTCTGTTTCGTGTTTAGCTAAGGGTCGACCTCAATCGAGTTTCTTCTTTGGACTATATGTTGGGTTTAAAATGTTCTTTTAAGTTGGAACATGCATAAAACATGGCTTGTTGGACATATGACTAAGATCGGCCTCGGTCAAGCCTGTTGGTTTGGGCCTGGTTGATGTGGCTGTGTGTGTTCTTGGAAATTAAAACACAAAATTGGGTTATGAAAAGTATTGGTTTTTATTAAATTTGGAAAAATAACAAACTAACATACCGATATTTATACTAAATCAACAGTTAGTATAAAACTAACTCAATAAGTAGAAGGTAATTAACCAACCTAACAAAAGTCAAAGTCGAACCTAAGATAATAGAAAACTAAAATATAAACTAAATACATCAAATTCCCCACTCATAAGAAGAAAGAAATTGTTCTCGAGTTTTAGCTAGTGAGTTGTAGCTGGTCTGGTGGGAAATACTAAAAGATATCGGCTCCGTTGAAGATAGGGTTAATGTGTATATGATCAAGAAGATCGATCTTAGCTTGTATGCATTATCTCTAAAAAAAATTTATTATTGGATATGGTGCTATCTTCTTTGGCTGTATTTTACTGTATTTTCCAGTTGAGAGTCTCGCCTTTTAAAGGTGTATCATGACTAGATCTTCTTCTTTGAATTCTTCGAATCTTTTATGCTTATTGACTTGACTTTTGTATTCTTCGTTCATCTTTTCAATTTGAGTGGTTACATCTTTATGGAGCTTTACTATTCTTTTTGCCATATTTTTCGCTTCGGAGCTAAGATCAACAGTAAAAGGGATATAGTAAGATGAACAAGTAGTCTTGGTAGTTTAGTATAAGCAATTTCAAATGATGACTTCCTTGTTGTTCAGTTCTTCATGTGATTGTAAGAAAATTTGGCTAGGATGAGGTCCCATTGTTTGGATTTGTCTCTTCCAATGCACCTTATTAGGTTGCCAAGTGTCCTATTAGTAACTTCAGTTTGTCCATCGGTTTGTGGGTGTGACTCGTGGTGTTAAACTTGAGTGTTGTGTTAAATTTTTCAAAAGAATTTTCCAAAAATAGCATAGGAAACTATCGATTTGGATATTCTGCGCAAACGTCTAATTTGTTTTAGAAAATAGGTTAGCTATGTAAACGGTGTCTGAGATTTTCCTACGAGGTAAAAAGTTAGACATTTTGCTAAAACGATCAACTACAATAAGAACAATGTTATATCCCCTTTGAGTTTTTGGAAGGCCTAGGATGAAATCCATGGATGCCAACAAGTTGGGTGTTTCCCAATGAAGGGTGGGTCAGGGTAGATTGCATACGGCGTCGAGAGCAAGTCTTCCAACATAATCCTCGATGTTAAAAAGGATGTCAGGGAAAACGTGTCGAGAGACCTATTCTCGACGTGACACGGGAGATGCATCGGGATTGACCTTTATCTGACACTTATTCTATCAATGATGTAATAGTGTTGGGGGACCAAGGATGAGTCTTTCGACTTACAAGTAAACGTCGGAAGAAGCTTTTTCCCGATGTGACATCGTGTAAATATTCCTGACACCATTTTTATTTGTCTGGGGAAGACCTATTTCTCGACGCAAATAGTGCGCTGGGAATTGTTAGAGGTGTGATTTTTTATTTTTATTTTTAATTTTAATTTCGTGTTTCGATTGTAGTTTTTGTTCAATTTAAATTCAATAAAATTTATAAAAACTGAACAACTAAGTTAGTAAATAATTAAATATATATAATGCCAAATCAAAATTGTATTAGAAATAAACAAACGTTTCATTGTCAACACTTTCAAATTTGTTAAGAAAAATTACATGGAAAAGAAATTAAGATAATTTGGCCATATATATATATATATACATAATGCATTATATATATCACTAATAGTACATGGAATAGGTCTACCTACAATAACAAAAAAATTAAATTTAGATATATATATGCATTATATATATCATTGGTAGTGGAAAGTAAACAACTGTGAAATTCAAAAATACGTACTGTAACTACGCCACTCACGGTCCTCTCTATGCCCAAGTCACTTCTTCAAGCAGCTTCTTCATTTATTCCATTTCTTTAGCCTGCAGCTCAGACATCGTTCTTGCTTTACAATCAAACGTTTAACTTCTTAAAGCTTAAGTCTTTGTTGTTTTTGCTGCTCAATCAGCATTGCATTAGTGTGATCGAGAAAGGAAGAATACGAATATGTGGTCGAAGAACTGCTAGCACAACACTTGCGAGACTTGAGCCTGAGTCTCCAACCAAGACCTTTTGAGTAGTCTGGACATCTATCCAAAACAGTCTCGCAAATATCATCCTCAAAGAGTGGCTGAGAACCCTCTGGGGTAGGCTGGGATTGAAATTCAAATATCATCCACAAATTAAATTTATGTGATTAAGTTATGAAGAAAGAAGTATAAGTACAAAATAAAACAAAATCAAGTTGAAACTTACATGCATATCCGCAACCACCTTTGAAATGAATTGTCCACTCCAAGCGTGAGTTTCTTTGAATAACTCCAATCGGTCAACAGGCAGATCTCCTTCTCATAGAGGTCGGTTGTCGTTGTAGAAATGACTTTGATCCGCTACTATGATTCTAAGGTTGCTTGTCTCGCAGTCTTGTTCGTCCATGACTGCTCCTCCATGAAAATGTTTGTTAAAAGTATAGACACATTAAGAAAATTAAGTGAAACACCATATACCATAGAAATTTGTAAATCTCACATGAAATGCACAGCTCATGTAGTGATCTCACAGGAAGTGTCAATCTTCCATACGTCCCACCAATATGTTAGGTGGGTTGGCACGTGCCTATTTTGGGTCGCTGTACTTTTTGTAATGTCTGTGACAATCGCTCTTAAACTCCTTAAAATATGTGAGCATTTGATGCTTAACAAATCTAATAAGGGCTTGATCATTGAAATAAAGCACGAAAAAGCACTAGAAAGTAAAAAAAATTACATGTTAGCTTTGTTTATATACTGATGGCATGTCTAAACAAAAAAAAAACTAATACACTTAATATTTTACCTGTAGAGTGCCCTTGACCACCTCAATGTATCCTCTCCCAACATTAGACTGAAAATGTATTTCTCACACACATGCCAATGGTGTTGCTGAACCGTACAGCATATAGAGATATTGGCTTCTCCGCTCTTGGGCTATGGTAATTGGAATTCTACAATTTTTCTGAACGTACCTTTCTAACTCCATGTTTTGAGACTGTTGACGTCTTTTAGGAGTTGGAGTGGGTTGAGACACTTTTGCTGTAGAAATCAAGGCACATTAGAAGTTAAATCAAGTTATGTTCGCACTTAACATCAAATTACCACTCACCTGAGGTGTCGCCCATCGAGGGCGTCGTAGGTCCTGCATTATTCAAATCGTCATCAAATCAGAGAAAAAGAGCATTTGTGTCATTGAAAGTCATCAGGAATGAAGACATGGTACTTGTAGACATATAACCCAAAATTAATTACACAAATATGAGTACATGAAAGTGAATGCATAAAATAATGAAATATATGGGTATGTGATTCTTCAATATCATTTGTCATTGCTTGATTCACTTTGACGAGACAATTGGTCATTCTCATCGTCTATGAAGTTGTCACCAATGTTAGAACAAACCGATCTTTCAGCAACTGTAGGATCGGCGTTGGGTTTGCAGAGAGTGTCATACTCAAATGTCTCATTGACATGATGTCCAACAACAATTTCCACTATATTCAGTAGTACATTCTCAACATAATCAACTTTTGGCACATTTCATATACGTTTATTCTGAACCATTTGGAAAACCCTCCAATTGGTACCATTTTTTGGGTTCTCTAGCTGTGTAAAATACTTGGTGTCCTTGCTTCGCAAGGATGATCGGTTCCTCAGTGAACCAGAAACAGGACGTGTTTATTGATTTGTACCCTAATTTCATATACGTCCTATGGCTTTTGTTGTTGTCTGTGTTATACCGCCTACACTTAAATAGCCAAACACGTCATTCCATCGGATAATGAACGTCCTACACTTCATCAAGAACACCATAGAAGTTATTGTTCTCTCCACCAACTACCATCAGTCCACTATTTTGTGTAATGCGTCTGGAATCATCTTCTATCATGTGAAATCTCACTCTACTGATAATGCATCCACTGTAAGATCGAACGTCGGGTGTTGATCTCATTGCAAGCGAAAAGAAATCAAGGAAAAAGTTTTCTCTCTCACGCGTTCCTATAACCTGAAATTGTGCATTAGTCAATGATCATATACAAAATTCTCGTTTGAAAAGTTATTGCTTCAAACTCTAGGTGTACCTAATTTCTGAACCATTTAAGAAATGCTTGTTGGTGTCATTTGTTAAATTCTTGAGTGTTTTGAACTTGTGGACGTATCAACCGCAAGTGTCTCCTAATAACGAAATTTGTTATATAACGAATACTTAAAACATCAATTGTAAGATGTTTTAAGTCAAAGGTTAGAAATGCTTACTTGTGGTACTTCGATATTTCAACTACATTGTTGAGAATGTACCAGTGAAATAGGTGTTTCTCTTCCTATGATAGAGTTCGAACGCTTGACTCCCCTAATGGTCGAACTTTCTGAATAAAGACTTCAAACTCATCCATCATTTCATTGTCTGGAATTCTATCATCGTTCCATTCATCTCTAGTGAATCGTGTCTCAATCCCACTTAGGTATCAAGGACAAAATGCCCCTGATTTATTCATTAGATAGGCTTCTACAATAGCCCCCTTAGGACGTGCTTTGTTACAAACATATTGTTTTAGTGTTCATAAACTTCTTTTAATAGGATACATCCAACTGTAAGAAATCAGACTAGCAATATTCGTTTCATATGGTAGGTGAACAACAATGTGTACAATTACGCTGAAGAAGGCAGGTGAAAATATTCTTTCCAATTTACAAAGTATGACTGCAATATCTGCCTACAATCTATCCAACTCACTTACTCGTATCGTTCTGGCGCATAAATCATGAAAGGAGTTACACAATTCAGTAACAACGGTGTACACATTTTTTTGGTAAGAATGCTCGAGCACCAATAGGTAGAAGTTGATGTAGGAAAACATGTAGTCGTGCATTTTGAGACCTAAAATTTTCCCTTCTTTTTTAGGCAAACACTGTGACATATTAGAAACGAATCCATCGAGAAACTTTATAGATCTCAGGTACTTGCAAAACTCAACTCGCTCACTACTAGTTAATGTATAACTTACGTGTGGCTACACTAGTCTGTTACTAACTTCTATCATATGTAAATCCTTTCTAATTTTTAAATATTGTAGGTCCAATTGTGCATTAGCGGTGTCCTTAGTTTTTTCTTTAATATTCAACAATGTATCAACAAAGTTGTCACAAACATTTTTTCAATATGCATTACGTCTAGTTTGTGACATAATAGTAATCTCGACCAGCAAGAAAGTTTGAAGAAAATGCTTCGCGTAGTCCAATTAAGAGCTCTCTTCCTTTTCTTCACTTTTAATGCAGGATGTTTACTCAGAATTGGAAACTCCCATTGATCTACTTATCCATTACTTCGTGCCCAATCATTACCACTAGAGGATCCCTATGCTCTACCTTACCATCGTGCAGCCTACTTCTCCGTCAAACATGATTTTTAGGAAGATAGCATCGATGTCCCATGAAAGATATTTTTCCTCTTATCCCAAATGACGATCTATCTCCCATGCATATTGGACATGCTTGATACCCTTTTGTACTCCACACTGATAAGTCACCATATGCCAAAAAAGTCATTTATCATCTACAACAATGTTACATACAACTAAAAGAAATTACTAGTAAGGAAATCATACATAAGCACACTAAAAGTCCATAACTCTTTAAGTTCCTCAATCAAGGGTCAAAGGTAAACATTAATTTCTACTAGGAGATTTTGGATTGGGAATGGCCAATGTCATAAAAAAAGTTGACTCTTTCATTCATTTTCAGGGTGGAAAATTGTAAGAAACTAACACCACAGACCACATACTGTACGCAACACTCATATTACTGAACAGATTAAAACCATATGAAGCTAACCCAAAACGAATGTTTCGTGCATCTACAGTGAAATCAGGGAATTAAGAATCAAAATGTTTTCATCCATCTGCATCAGTTGGTGTCTCAACACGTCATCTGCTTGAACACTTTTGTCATGGTGCCATCTCATGCCAAAAGATCCTTCTTATGATACAAATAAGCATTGTAATCTTGGTATCAGAGGAAAGTGGTGCAAGACCTTATGCGGAATTTTCCCCTCTGTTATTAGGACTAACCTTGTATCGAGACTCACCACAAGTTAAACAGAACTCCAGATCCTCAAACTCTTTCAGTCCAGGACATAGTCGTACTTACAAGCATGAATAGTTTCATATCCTAGGCCCAAGTCACGCAATTTTCATTTGGCTTTGTAAAATGAACTAGGGACATTGGTACCATACATTGGAAACCCACGTTTTATTAAGTCTAACATCATTTCAAAGGACTTATTACTCCAATCGTTTAGAACCTTTGCATGCATCATCTTAAACAAAAAATTCAAGAAAGAGTATTCTGAATAACTGGGGTATAGCTCACTACAAGCTTAATTTAATAAGTCTTGAAATATGTTTGTTGTTTCTTCTTCTATATCTATAACAATATTGAAGGACATCTCATTCTCCAAACCTTCCTCTATTTCCTGTTCCTATTCAATCAGAGCTTGTAAATCATTAAGCATACCAAACATTTCATCTTCGTCACCAAAAGGGTTACTACTAGTTCCTTCATGAAAAAAGTTACTACTAGTTCCTTCATCAAACCTTCCAACACCTCTATGGAAGTTCATTGGCTCTCCATGATACATCCATTCTGTATAGGAGGGGGATATTCTGATGGTTAATAGATGTCGCTTTACACCCTTTAATGTGTGTCAAATTGAGTTCATACATCTCTTACATGGATACCTTATTCGTCTATAAGTATCGATGTAGAACTTGACAATCTCTAAAAATTGGGACACACCTCTATATACCCAACCAAAAACTTATTCCTAACTTTCATCCAACCCTTGTCCATGTTAAAGATCTAAAACATAAATATTTTTTATCATTAGTCCTATATCCCTCCTATCAAACCCTAAACTTAATTACTCCATGAATAAGCTATGCCAAATCCTTCCAATCTTTTAACTGAAGCTATGTTCAATCTACAAAGACTACCATAACTACATGATAGCCAGAACAAACTAACCAAACACCCTACTATCTAACAAATTCAAAACTAAATTTGCACTAGAGAGAAGAGACTATCATAACTACAGGCTAGGCATAAGAAATCAACAACAAATTCCTAATAGTTCTAACAAACGAAACTATTAAAAAATAAACAACAATAAAATTTGAACTAAAGTCGATCATAACTTCAGGATAGCCAACCCCCTCTCCCTTCTTTAATTTTCTATTCAACCCTCCCCCTAAAAATTCGAATTCAACCTCCCTCTTTAACTTTCAATCCACACCCCCCCTTTAATTTTTAATTCTACTCCTTAATTTTTAATTCATTCAACTCCCCTTAAAAATTTCAATCCAACCCTCCTAAAAATTTCAATTCACCCCCCCCCCCCCCCTTAATTTTCAATTCAACACCTCCCTTACAATTTCATTAAACCCCTCCCTTCAATTTTCAATTCAACCCCTTTAAATTTATATTAATTAAAAAATCTAAAAAATAACTAAAATTCAAATCAAATACCAAAAACTAATTTAAAAATCAAATCCAAAATCTTATTCCTGAAACATAATTTCTAATCTAAATAAAAATAAACTACATCTAAACTAATATAATACTTACCGAAATTAGTAAAACCAGAAGATGAAGACGACGACGACAACTAAGCAACAAGCGATGGGGACCGACAGCAACACATCTCTTCCTCTTCTCGATCTCTCTCTCTCTCTCATGTTCCTTCTTCTCTTTTGCTTCTGTAATTTATAAGATCGAAAGGTTTATTAAAAGGAAAACTTTTAACATATCCCCAAAAATGTCGGGCAATTCACCCCATTCCTGATATATCACTAATGGCGTCGAGCATGGAAATCCTTTTTCTCAACATCTCTGATGTCACGTTGGATTAAAGTCAATGGTACAATTAATTTTAAGGCCTCACTCGATGCGAGACTGTAGACATCGGTAGTATCAAATTCATCCAGCACATTAAGGCTTGTCCAATGGGACAATTAGTTTTAAGGCTTTACCTGATGCGACTTTATAGACGTCAGTAGTACCAAAGGCAGTCCCGACGTTCTCATTCAGCATATAGGAGATTGTCCAAATTTTTCTTGGCATCCATTAGGGTGCGTTGGAAGAAACCCCCTATTTCGACGTCAAGATATTGACGTTGAAAGAAACCCCTTATATAGATGTTCCTTTGACCGACACATTTTTGTGCATCGAGAAAACCTTGATTTCTTGTAGTGATATGTCTTACCAAATGCCTTCGGGAATGGATAAATGTGTGTAAAGTCCTGTGTTTTGTTGTTGTGCTTTGACAATTTGGCATGTAAAACAGTGTTTCACGATTTTATAATGTCTCGGCATAGTTGAGGTCAATAAAATCTATCGCTCAATAGTTGATATGTCTTGTCAATGCCAAAATGTCTCGCAAGACCATTGCTATGAAGTTCTTTGATCCAAGCTTCACGAAAAGATGTTCTAGGAATACAAAGAAGATTATTCTTGAAAAGCAAATCGTTAGTTAAATGGAAGTCATTACAATTGACATGATCAACACAAAAAGACCAAATTTGTCCAAAAGTGGAATCGTCTTTATAAAGAGTAGGTAAGGAGTCAAATGCTACTACTTGGTTTTTAGAATAATAAGTAGGTTGGCTTTCCTACTAAGGACATCCGCTTCCACGTTGGTTCTACCAGCCTTATGTTTTATCATAAAATTAAAACATTGATAAAAGAAAGCCACCTAGCATGCATTGTACTAATGTTTTTTTGTGGTTGCAAATATTTGAGTGATAAATGATTAGAGAATAAAATAAAATCTTGGCCTAAAAGATAGTGTTCCCAAACCTTTAAGGCTCTTACCAAAGAGTAGAGTTCTTGTTCATTGGTGCTCCATATTTGTCTTGCCTCACTTAACTTTTCACTATAATATTCAATTGAATGAGTGCGTAAAGACAAGACTCCTCTGATTCCATACCCACACACATCGACTACTACTTCAAATGGTTGTGTAAAATCTAGTAGGGCAAGAACGGGTGTGTTATATAACCTATCTTTCAAGAATATAAAACTTTGAGATTGGGAGTTAGTCCATGCAAATTTTTCTTTCTTTAAACATTATGTCAATGGAGATGCTATGGTGTTAAAAATTCTTATGAATTTTCTATAAAAAAAAAACTCAAGGAAACTTTGGAAATCTTTTACTTTTTTGGTTTAGGCCGATCTTTTATTGTCTTAATTTTGTTGGGGTCTACGAATATTTCAAATTCATTAATGAGAAAACCTAGGAAGTATATTTCTTTAACTATAAAGAAACACTTCTTGAAATTAATACTAATTTTATTTTCTTGAAGTGTTTTAAAGAGTGCAAATGAGATAAATGTTCATCGTAAGTGATGCTATAAGCTAATATATCAGCAAAATAAACTATTAGAAATTTATTAAGATAAGGTCATAGAATCTGAGTCATTAACCTCATGAATGTGTTGGATTCGTTAGATAGTCCAAATGGCATTACCAACCTTTCAAAGAGGTCGTTATTGGTCTTGAATGTCGTTTTTCACTCATCTCCTAGTCGAATTTGAATTTGATGGTATCCATTTTTTAAGCAAATCTTGGAGAAAATTCTTGCTTCTTCGAGTTGATTAGAGAAGTCGGGCATTCTTGGAATGGGGAAATGATATTTGATTATAATTTTGTTAATGGCCCAACTATCTACACACATTCTCCACGAACTATTTTTTTGGGGTTAGAAAGACAGGAACAACGCAAGGATTCAAGCTTTTTCTTATGTGTCCTTTTTCTAGAAGCTAATTTATTTGTTCTTGTAGGATTGCATACTCTTTTGGATTCATTCTATAGTGAGGTAGATTTAAGACAGTGAAGCTCGCAATGACAACAATGTTATGTTCAATATTCGATAGTGGTAGAAAGTTATTAGGGATTTCCAACACATGATGAAATTCTTCTAGCAATTTTTTATTGTCTTCATTGTCTTCTTGCAAGAAGGGAGTTGAAGCTTGATCTTTAACTATCAAGGTCCACACCTCTTTATCCTCTTTATCAATGATTCTTCCACTTTCTTGGATGTAATTAAAATAGTTGTTTCTTGACTTCTTTCTTGTTCTTAGAACCTAATCTTTCCATTGGGCTCATGGAAGATAGAAGTTTCACTTTTTGCCCCATCCAAGTGAATTTGTAAGTATTCTTTCTTTCCCAATGTATTGCTTGTAGGTCGTATTGCCAAAGACGTTCTAGCAAGATATGACAAACATTTATATCAAGAACATCGCAAATAATTTGGTCTTATAAAAATTATCGATAGAAAGAGGAATGGTGCAAGTTGAACTTATTTGTACTTCGCCACATTTATTTCTCCAACTAACTTTGTAAGGATGTAGATATGGGTCAAGTTTAAGGTTAAGCGCTTGAACAAGCTTTGATAAGACAATGTTTTCGCTACTTCCGTAGTCAATTATGTTATTACAAACTTTACCATTAATTGTGCAATGTGCACGAAATAATGAGTGTCATTGTGGGCGAGTCTCCGTCTTTAGTGTTAAGAAAATTTGTTGTATCAGACAAGATAGTTGCTCCCCCTCATCCGATGCAAATTCATTTACTTCCTTATCAAAGTTGGGCTTTATCTCGTCTTCTTGACTTTCTTCTCCCTCAACATATGCTACAGTCTTTCATTGTAGGCATTGATTAGACAATTATCTTTTTCTATTGTACTGGTAGCAAAATTTGAGATTCGGTCTTGGGTAGTTAGTTGAACGATCTTTCTTGTTAGAAAGTTTTTGATTTCTTGGACTTTGGTTGGCTTTGGAAGGTTGTTCTTCTTTAGCCTTTGATGTACTGGAGCCTTAACGTTGCTTGATATTGTCATAATTCTTTTGTTGGTACGGAGTGAATGTTTTATCCCACTAGTTCTTCTTGATGCCACTGATTTTCTGTCTTCTTTTTCAGTTTTAATTCTGCTTTAAAAGTCATTGAAATAGTGGTCGGTAATGTGGCTATGGGTGCAAGTCAAGTTGTTCATGTATGTCTTCCTTGAAACCATCAACAAATTTGGCTATTTGATAGTTCTCACTTTCATTTGTCAAGGTTCTTGCACTTAAACGGTAGAATTCTTTAGCATATCCTGCCACTTTCCTATAACTTTGGTGGCATCGTTGGTATTGTTGATAGAGAATTTATTTAAAATTCGCAGGTAGGAAATGTTCTTTGATCATCTTTAGCATTCTTGGCCAGCTTTTTATGGGTGCCTTGCCTATTAAACATTGATTGACTTGGATTTGATCCCACCAAGCCAATGCACCCGATTTACTTCAATGCAACCATCTTAACTTTCTTGTCTTCAGTCGTCTCCATGTATTCAAAGAAGCTTTCCACATTTTTAACCCAGTCAAGAAATGTTTCTAAATCCAATTTCCCACTAAAGTTCAGTAATTCAACCTTCATTTTAAAGTCTTGGTGAAATTTTTCTCTCCTTTGTACTCCTCTGTATCGGGCAGGCTCCAAGCGATCCAATCCACCCCTCTATTTTGACCCTTTCTGAAGATTGAAAATTGGTTTTTGATCTCTCTCTGTTGTCGGCCCCTCTTCTTTCCCTTTGTAGTGGTCGATTGTCTTCTTCCTCTTCATTAGAAGCTTTCGAATATTGAAGACCCATAATGGGTTCTTGCAGTCGATGGTGTCTGAGGTAGGCTTGGTCTTCGTCAAAAGTTTTTGAAGAATTTTAGGGGTCTTCGTGGCATGATTGGTGGTAAATTCGGGTGACAATGTGCCGAATTTCTTGGTGGTTTTTGTTGTCAATTTCTTTCGATTGGGGAAAGGTAGTCAACAAGACTTAAAGCTGGCAAGCAAGTTGTTCCACAATAGTTCGAAGATTTCCCATTTGGTCTTTGAGTTCTACTACACTTTCCTCAATGGTTATCAAATGAAGAGTCCAGGTGCGTAGGGATGGGATCTCCTCTTCATTAGTTACAACATCCTTTCCCTTGTCAGAGGTGTTCTTGTCAGTCACTATTCCCTTCATCGGTGAGGCTCTAATACCAATGATTTAATGTGGCTTTATATGTGTTCTTGGAAAGGAAAACACAAAAGTAGGTTCTGAAAAATACTGTTTTTTGTTAAATATGTGGAAATGACGAATTAACAGACCGATTAAAACCAACTTAACAAGTAGAATGTAATAAACCAACCTAATAAAAGTCAAAGTCAAATTTAAGATAATAGCCAACTAAAATATAAACTAAATACATCATTGGCCCAAGTCAACCCTGTTTTCCTAGGCCTACTTCAATCTATAATTGTTACATTCAACTAGTATCATGCTTATTCTTGATTTTGTGCTTTCTAACTGTCAATTATACCCTTTGACCCAAACTCACTAATATCATTAGCCTCCAGTCTTATGTTAGATCTCTAAGTGTGGGTACTAAATATTAAGAGATAAGCATTATAGGTCCAGCTTGAGAGTATAGGTTCCTCTAACCAGTGTTGCTTCATGACTCTGTCGATCGATTCTCAACAAGGTTGAGCTTCTTACAAACGACTATGTGAGATGCCCAGGATACCATGTTGATAAGGTTGAGCTTTGGAGTTCTTTCAGGTTTCATAATTTCAAGGCCAATTATCTTTTGAGGGACTAACCTTGTACTAAATCTTGTCAGAAAGATGGAAATCAATTTCCTTAAAATTATAAGAACTTTTTCGAAAAAGATGAATATTGATTTCTGAAAGTGAAAGTGGTAAGCAAATAACCATTTTTAGAGCTTGAAACCTTCTCAAGAAAGATGAATGTCAATTTCTAAGAAGTGAGGTGGTAAGGATATGACCATCTTTGGAACTTGATAGGGAAATATGTTCCCTCTACCTTTTTTTTTAATAGGGAAGCATATCCCAAATATAACTGCTTTTTGTTTGATAGGGAAGCATATCCCCTATATATTGGAATTGATGTCCTAAATCTCATATATCTCGTGGTTTGTAGTTTCATTAACATAAACTATTTATCTAATAAAATCAAA
>JBBPDI010000029.1:20818266-20829682 GCA_037974545.1 Cucumis variabilis | reverse complement strand
CCTAGAATGAAAAGCAAACGCCTAGACTATGTACAAGACATAAATATAAGATAAATTGGGGCTAATCGGAACATACGACCATAGGCAAACACGCCTTGGACAAGTATGACCGTGACACTCAACATGGTATATGGGCATTCTTTAGAAAATCATATACTGAGCGAAAGCCAACCAGAGAAGAAGCACTGCCGAAAGAAATGTGGAAGCAACAGAAGGAAGTTTGAAAAGAAATGTTGAGAGATCGGAACTAATTGACAATCCTAATTACTTTTCTTGGATGAGGCAAGATCGTTTGCAAGGGAAATCTGAGTAATTCTTGAACAAACATACTCTACTTCAAACACTTCAAAGATAATGTAACTGAAACGACAACTACAAATATCAAGAAAGGAGGTCAGTCCATCAAAGAATATGTGTCCAAAGTAAATAATATTGTTGTTGCCCTAAATGAGGTTGGATGCTTTATCCTTTTACAAGAACACTTAGTATACATTCTGGTGAGACAAAAACATAGTCTTTGCAAGAAATTATTTCATTGCTGGTGAGCCATGAAAGTAGATTAGTTAGCAATTCAGTAGTAAACTCCAATGGAACACAACCTATAGCAAATCTTGTTTCAGGACATAAAGAAAGGAAACAAAATTCTCTAAATACTGATCAACGAAACCGAGGTCAGTCTCAATGGAATAATCAATGGCGAAATAACAATAATAAAATAGGAGGAAGTGGTAATGGTAATGGAAACCGTGGTAGAGAAAGAAGATTTTATAATAATTCCAAACTACAATGTCAAATCTGCAATAGATTTGGCCACACAATGATGAGATATTACTCAGGCATATACAAATCAACTTCTCTAAAGACAACTACTGCACCTTTCCCTATGAAATCCTCTATACAAACTTGTGGCATACTCGTTTAGGTCATTTATCTCTCCCTGTTGTAAATAAAATACTACATTATTGTTATATTTCATTTTTCACTACGAATAAAACATCTCATACAATTTACCATTCTTGTGCTGTTGGTAAAATCCACAAACTACCATTTTCTGATTCTCCATATATTCAAAACCCTCTGAATTAATACCCTTAGAATTAATTGAATCCGACTTATGGGTTCTCTTTCATCAAGTTTCCAAAAATGGCTTTCGATATTACATAACCTTTGTTGATATGTTCATTAGATATATTTGGACATATTTACTTCAAACCAAATCCGAAGCTCTTCAAACATTTATAACCTTTAATCCCAAGTAGAAAATCAATTCAGCCCAAAGATAACAACCTTACAAATAGACGGGAGCGAGGAATTCATATCATTCATCCATTTTCTTGAAACAAATGGTATTCTTCACCGTTTTACTTGTCGACACACATCCGAATAAAATGGAATAGTTGAAAGAAAACAGATACAAGTCTTACACTCTTATCTCGCTCCTCCTTACCATTAAAATTTTGGGATGATGCCTTTTCAAACGTTGTCTTCTTGACAAATAGACAAATGTCCATGGAGTTACCTTTCCAAACAAAACCAGATTGTTCTATCCTAAAATTCTTTGGATGCTTGTGTTTCCCATACCCAAGACCATATAATCACCATAGATTACAACTTAGATCCACTCCATGTACATTCATATATTATAGTAAAAAACATAAAGGCTACAAATGTTTAAACAAATCAGGGAAAGTTTTTGTGTCTAGTCATGTCATATTTGATGAACATGTTTTCCCATTTGCCTCCATATCACCCACTATCCCAAAAAGAACCACTAGCTAATAACTCTTCCACCCTACTATCTGTCCCAAAAGTTCCAAATCCAACAAAAATCACTCAAACATCCTATGACACAAACTCAAGATAACAACCCCTCTTCATCACAAAATATGAGTCTCAATTTCATAGCCCCATCAAACAATCAGATCCATGAACAAAATCCACTCATTATACCAACTGCCATTTAAACTCCAGATGTTGATTCAACCCCAACCCAAACTAATGTCTCTGTTCCACTACCACAAACTTGTACTGCTACTAACTTTATAATATGATTACTAGATCAAAGAATGACATACTAAAGACAAGAGTGTTCCTAACAAAATTCATTGATAAAGAGCTGACTTTAGCTAAAGAAGCCTTAAACTATCCTTACTGGACAACAGTTATAAGGCCCCAATTACAACTCACCAACACGATCAAGGCCTTGTGATAAGAATAATGCACAAAGAGACTCCTGTTAGTAAAATGAAAGTTTATGAATAAGTTATGTGATAAGGATCCTTACACAGAGAGGGTGTGCGATGATCAAATGGACAAGTTAACCTACTTCATCTAGAAACAGTGATGTAGTGCAGATATCAGTAGTTTGGCGATTGATGGGACATGACCGCCAATTTGAGTTCAGGACTGCCCAATCTGAGTTTAGGATAAGGGTTGACAAAGGCACACGACATTTCAGGATTGGGCCATTTTTCGCTACCAGTTAGAGAAATCATTTTAGTATGGAAAAACTCGCCGAAAAGGTCATAAATAAAGAGAGTTCAAGCCATTTGAGGTTGGTTTTTACCTTGATTCTGTGAGAAAGAACCAAAAATATTAAGGATTTGAGAAGAGGAACGAGCTCATTCCATCAAGATTTTGAAATGAGTAGGAAGACCTTGTCCTGGGCAGCTAAACTGGGAAATTGGTCGACTGTAACAGTGAGTGGTTTTCTTTACCAAGTGTTTCCCAATAAAGAAATGAGTTTCTAAATTGTGTTTAAAATTTTATTGTTTCTCTATCTGAATCCATAAACCCTATGATTTTCAATATAATTTCCACTCTACAACTAAAGTTATTTTACCAATGAAAAGACATTATTTCTTGAATGACTCCTAGTAGAAGAAATGTTGTGATTATGTACTCTCTGTATACTATATTGCTTTATGTTTTAAATGTTGAGATTTGATGTTATGTTCGAACTGAGTCGACCTTGTACTCACTATGATATGTCACCTTATTCTTGTTGTGTGATATAAGATAAAATGCTCTATTCTTGCTGTGTAATATGAAATAGAATGCCTTATATTTGTTGTGTGATCTGGTATGAGATGCCTCATACCTGTTGTGTGATTTAGTATGAGATGTCCTTTGCTTGCTATGTGATCTGGCATGAAAAGATGCATTATGCGTAGAGGAATTGATGGAACTTGCTATACATGTTGAGTTTACTCTGCATAGCCGCAACTTGGCAAGAGAGTGTGGTAAACGCTTGAGCCGAGGAAAGGGTACAAGGATGTAATTGAAATTGCAGGATGACTTGCAAAATGACTATCCAATATAGGAGAGTCATACGATGTGATAAACTATGAAATATGAAATCACATTTGCTATAACGCCCATCCTGATAATTGATTTTGAGACAATACGACAAACTGATTTATTATAAAGCGACTGTTAGAATATCCTAGTCATTAGACATTTTTGTTGAACCTTTCAAATGTTTTATTTCCTTCATAGGTAGCAAAGGACATCCGACATTGAACTTGCAGGCTTGACAACTTTCTGTACCTTGTACTCGCATCATTTTGGTAGTGGCCACTATCATTCTGCATAACATGTAGGAGTTAGCTGAGTAAAGTTGAGTCATTTTTGAGTCTATCTTTTGTCCCTTTTTGGAGGACTTAAGTACCAATGATCAAATGTACCTTTATAGTTGTTCATTAATGAAGTGTTCTTTCTCTTAAACTAAACTTTCGCGTATAAAATTGTAATTTATGAAGTTGTTCTACTTACTAGGCATTGGCCTGTCTTCTCTCGAGAGATATGCGTTCAATGTCTTAGGTGGGGTTGACTGTGGTTTTATTGCGATCATTGCTCCGCATGGGCACCCTAAATGCTTTGTCTCTTAAACGACTTTGATCATTTACTGCATGACTCTTGATAGCGTGTATAAATAACTTTTATTATAACCTTTGTATTAGAGTAATGAGGTTAAAACACACATAAAGGTGATCAGAATGCATAACTTACGTTTTGAACGCATAAGTACTTGGAAATACACTTTACATAAGTATTATGCCTATTTTATGTGATTTTAATATTTAAACGCAGGATGATGAATAAAGAAAGAAACTAGTGAATCACAGAACAAATCTCGCGAAATGACTACAACCAATAACTCATCTTGTGATTAACATCTCTAGGTGAGGAACAAAGTTATCACGTGAAGAAGAGTCACTAGAAGACAAGAGTGGTAGTTAGAGATGATGTGATGTGCGACAGACACTTTTTGGACGGACGACGCTGAAAAATTCAGAAGATAGAAGTTTCCTCCAAAATATTGCCTATATAAAGCCATCTCTATCAACCTAAAGGAAGACCCTTGAATGGACACGAAGGGCTAAATATACCAAAAGTTCTAGAGAGTGGCTAAAAGAAATAGCCTTTTCGCCGTCTGTAAATGTTTCTTCTTCTTCTCTGATCAGTTGTAAAAGCGAAGCTTAACCGCTGAGAAGGGAAGAATCCATACTTCTATTTCCCCTAACTTGTAATACTTTTCCACTCTCTTCTCTCTCCATTTTTGCACTTCTTTGTAATATAAGTTGTTCATATTGTACAATGGTCGAAGGCCTACATTCTTTATATATATTACATGTTTATACCTTTTCAATCACCCATTTCTTTACTGTTCATTTGTCAAATTGTTGTTAGTAGTTTAAGTTAGTGATAGTTTTTTTTTTATAAGAAGTACAACTTATAATCCTTATCGCATTAGTTGAGCTATATTCATCGCTTGGCCTGTGTTAATCACCAAATACCAGAGAGGGCAAGTAGTAAGGATAAGGTTAATGCATGCAAGGAGGGGTTTGGCAACACATTCCACCTTAGCGAGATAACTTCCAACATTTGTATCCCGAAAGGTGAATAAGTGTGGACATTAGGCACCGAGAGGTTGCTGTTCTTAATTGCGAAGTTCTATAAGTGTTATAAGTGAATACTTCTAGATTTATCTCACCTAATCAAACTTAGTCATGTAGATTCCAAAAGGACACTGTGCATGGCATTCAATGACTCTGAGAGGAGCACGTCTTAATTATAAGTTGAGAGAGTAAGTTAAATCACATCAAAACTATTGCATTGGTGCATAGACCTTCCTTCACTGTTTCTCACATATAAGTTAGTTCGCATACAATTCCATTTCGCATCCATTTACTCACCTTTACTGATTTTCTAGGCGTACATAAGTAGTTTTCTGATTCTTTTATACCTTTTGTAATTAATTCTCATAATTTCCAACTAATGAGTAATTCTCTAGAACTAATGTCTATCAACAATTTTTCAGTGTTCGACCATGGATCACCCAGGTAAACCTATTGTTTCGCTTGCACTTGGACAAACAGTAGGAAAACTTGTACTCAACGAGGACTTAAGCATTATGTGATGAAGATGTACATAGTGAGCATTTTCCATGTTATAATTATGACCCATGACTCATCGCCTAGAATCAAAGCATACTATATAGAGAGTTATGGTGAAGGCAATACATTCGATGAACTGACTTAGTAATGTATTGCATTTGCGTTACATACGCACAAAACCATTAAGTCTGAATTGAAACCACAACCAACTCTCTGCTACATGATTGCTCACCGCAATAAGTCTATGCTCGCAATCGATCACTGCACTGTCACAAATGATTTTTTGGTCCTTTCAACGCATAGTCAATTAAGATAAGGTATCTTATTGAACTTATCGCACAAACTCTTTCTTTGATGCCTTAGTAAAGGTTCTTTTCTATAAGAAATTAGACATTTTCTGACTCAAGTCATTTGAGGTACTTAACTTCATTTGCGTTCAATCGCATCAACTAAGGTTCCTCTTGTTACTTCTAAAAGATGCATTCAATCTCTGGGGTTAGTTTGTACATCACAGATTGCTCTGGTATCACAGGCCTCTTTAAGCAATCTTCGGCTAAATGCATAATTCACCATAATCAAGTGTTTTTCCTAAAATCAAAGTAAAACCTTATCTCTAATTTTCAAAAATCAAATCCCTGGTAACGACGCCAAAAACTTATCTTGATTTTGGAGTTTGTATGTGAGATGCTCATTATGTCTCTAATCTACACGAAAATACCTTATCCTCGTTGAGTACAAGTTTTCTTATCACTTGCCTAAGTGTAAGTGAAACGATAAGTTTTCGAGGTAACCTAGGGTCAAACATAGAGACTTGATATCAAATCTTAGTTATAAAGCTTACCTCTTCATCTAAGCGGTAGAAAGTATATATTTATACAGAATAAAGTAAATGTATGTCTAACCTAATATCTGCACTAGAGATTCTATAAAAGGTGGAAGAATGATGGGGAGAGAGATGAACTAACTTGTATTTAAGAGGAAATGAAGGGTTCTCTCCGTGTTATTAGGCGATTGAACCATGTGGATGCCCTTGATGTGATAGAAATCAAATAATTGGCTTTTAATTAAGGTAAGCATCTCTGAGTGCCTTGTACGCCACACTTGCTCTCCTCTCGGGATACATATGATAAAGTTTTATTAAGTGATTGTTATCTAAAAGTGGTTACTTATAAAGTTCATATTACCTCTCTTTTAAGGGTGGTGACCTCTCGGCACCAATCACCCAACTTGTTCTCCTTTCAAAACACAAATGATGAAGGTTAATCGCCAAGGTGAAGTTTTTCTCAAAACTCTTCCTTGCACGTGTTAAACATATCCTTTTTATTGCTCTCTCCAGTAGTTGGCGACAAATGCTGGCCAAGCAACATAGTATAGCTCAACTAACACAATAAACCTTATAGGCTAAACTTCTTATCAATAACTTATCATAAGCCTAAGCTACTTACAACACTTTAACAGATGAACAATAAAGGAATGATGGGTTGAAAGGAATAAATATGCAACATATTAAAGAATGTAGGCCTTCAACCACTGTACAATATGAGCATGATACATTACAATGAAATACAAAAATGGGGAGTAAAGAAAATGACGAATAATACAAGTTAAGGGGGAAGAAGTTGATGGATCTTTCTCTAATCTCTCTCTAAGCAGGTCCTTGTCTTCTTTTGGAATATTAAGGAAGAGTCAACCATAGATTCCCTCATTCTATCTTTCAATCAGCAGAATCCCAATTGAAGGACTTACAAGATTAATCGGAGAAGAAGGTGGGGCTTTTATAAAAGGTAAAAAAGTTAGTCTTTTCCGCCAGCTCCAATGGAGCTCTCTAAGTTTTGGCCCTTTTAGCTCAACCTTGGGTTGGTCCATTCAGACGTATTGTCCCCTTTTTGGCTTGGTGTAGAAGTAGGCTTTATGTAAGCAACTTTTTGGCTTGGTGTAGAAGTAGTCTTTTCATCATTCTTCTGATTCAATCGACATCGATTGTCAGTGCCACTGGCAGCCTTGTGAAGTCATATTCGCGTTTAGCTAAACAAAACTTATAAGACATACATTCTGGTTCATTAATATTAATAACAAATTGCATTGCTCATAAACTAATTAAATAGATTGAGCATGAATATCAACAGAAAGATGGAAGAATGGTAGAAGAAATGCACTAATTTTATAAATATAACTTTAAGCCTTTTGGCCATGGAGTACATGTTACAAATTAATACAATAAAATCATAAAATGCCATAAAGAGAATTGTGTCAAGCCTCAGAGTATTATTTCTCAGACTCATTGGTTCTGATTTTTGCTGTTTGTTGAAAGGAAAATGGTAAGGGAGGAACTCGATCTCCCTCTTTTGGTTCTATATTCTCACTTAAAACTCAAGAAAGAAAGGATGGAAGATAGTGAGCTTACTCTCCGTTCCAAAATTTACACACACCGTTATGAAGTAGAGTCTTTTACTATAGGTGGAGGGAGTGATGTTGACAAGACAGTCCATGATTCATTAAACTTCTCATTAAAGTTGTATAAACATTGCACGTACGTCTTTTTATCCTTTTTCTGACATTCGCGCCAGCTAAAATTTCTGATAGTGCATCAGACTGCCTAGATTTTTTACTCCTCGCCTTGTTGGTTGAACATGTCTCCCCATGTAACATTCTATCGCTAAACTCTACTTCTTTTTGCCTATTATTCTACGATAAAATGGGGATAAAGTTCTTTTGTAATATGTGATATATAAGTTAATAAAATTTTCTACTTTTTCCCATGTTTTCTTATACTCTTATGCGATAAGGCTTTCTTGTTTTATATAGAAGGCTACATTAATTTGTATTTATACAAGTTATACTTTATGCAAATAATTATAGATTTAAAGGAAGATAATTATTTGGCCAAATTAGAGTATGCATGTGGTAATGAGTAGGTGATAATTATAAGGATTACTGATAACTTGTAGAAACACAGGTCATTATGGGATTTTAGGTAGAATAATGGGATGTAAACATATAATAAATGTGCAAAAATGAGCTTTTATCGTAAATTCATAACTATTAGGAAATGCATCTTACATAAGTCTCCATGCTTGTTTTACCCTGGATTTTAGTATCTTAACACAGGATTAAGGATAAAAGAAGAAACCAGTGAATCACAGAGGAGTGCGTGCTACGTGAGAAGAAGACTTGTTTGGCGACCAAACATCTTTTGACGAAGAACTACGTCATCTCGTGAGGAACATTCACTAGAACACAAGAATGGTAGTTGGAGTTGATGTGCCTTGACAAGGCTGTAATCAGCGCTGACACGATTAGAAGAATAGAAGTTTTCCAACGAAAGTTGCCTATAAAAGGACTCTGCCTCTACCAAGAAAAGGATGCCTGAATGGGCCAAAACCTAGGGAGTGGTCAGAAGGAGTAGCCTTTTCGCCGTTTGTAAAGTTATTCTTTTTCTTCTTCTCTGTTTAGTCTATCAGTGAGAGCTTAGAGTCAGAGTAGAGAAGATTCCACCATTTCCATCCCCTTAACTTGTAATATTATTTCTCTTTACTTTCCATTTTCATATTTCTTTGTAATGTATGTTGTTCATATTGTACAGTGACCTAAGGCCTACATTCTTTAATACATTACATGTTTATTTCTTTTTAATCTCTCAATGTGTTGTCTATAGTTTAGTCTTGTGATAAGTTCTTGATAATTAAGAAGTTTAGCTTATAAAGTTTATCACGTTAGTTGAGCTATAATAATCACTTGGCCAATGTATATCGCCAACTACTTGAAAAAGTAGGTAGCAAAGATATGGCTAACGCACACAAGGAGGAGTTTAGAAACTCCATCTTGGCGAGATAACTTCCATCACTTGTGTCCCGGAAGGAGAACAAGTGTGGGTACTTAACGCTGAAAGGTTGCCCTTAAAAGAGAAATGTTATAAGTCTTGTAAGTAAACAGTTTTAGATAGATCTCGCTTAACCATGTTTTATCATTTGTTGCGTTTAAGGCACTAAGAGATGCTCGCCTTAATCATAAGCTAGTTGACTGATCTCTATCGAGTCAAGGCTACTGCATGGCTTAATCGCCTAATAAAGTAGAGACTTTCCTTCACTCTTTCTTTGTAAAAGTTAATTCACTTATCCATTTAGCCACCATTCATATCCCTTTTTACAGATTCTCTAGTGTAGATAGTAGATTTAATTTAGAATCACACTTTTACTTTACTCTATAGATAGTTATTTTATACAGCCTAGATGAAGAGTAAACCTTATAACTAAACTTTGATATCAATTCCTTGTGTTTGACCCTAGATTACTCAGGAACCCTATTGTTTCGCTTACACTTGAACGAGCAATAGGAAAACTTATACTACACGAGGATTTAGTAATTACGCGAGGACTGACATAGTGAGCATCTCGAATGCAGTGAACATGTCTCACACATAGAAAGATTACAATATGCATTTAACATATACAATCTAATCGCGCAATCCTAATACCATGAACAAAACTAGAATACCTAATCCACAACATTAAGTATGAAAACTAAATCTGAAATTATCGTACAACAAGTTTTTGTCGTCGTTGTAGGGGAATTGATTTTTCAAAATTAGAGATAAGGTTTTAATTTGACTTTGGGAAAAAAACTTGATTTTGGTGAATCACACGTTCAGCCAAAGATCACGTGAAGAGGTCTGTGGTACTAGTGTAATCAGTGATGCGTAGACTAGCCCTAGAGATTGAGTGTATCTTTCGGTAAGTGACAAGAGGAACCTCAATGGATGCGACTAAATGCAAATGATGCTGAGAACCTTAAAACTCCTGAAATCCTAAATATCTCATTTGTTAAAAAAAAAAACTTTAACTACGGCATCAAAGAAAGTGTCCACACAATAGGTTTAGTGAGGCATATCTATCTTAAGTAACTACGAGATAAAAGGACCAAAAAGAATAATTTAAACATTGCAATGAACGGTTGGTAGCAGAGACTTATTGTGGTGAATAATTGTGAGGCAGAGAGTCATGCATCAAATGATCAAAGGCATTCGGGAGAAGACAATGCGGTTAGGATGACTATGCGTAGCACTACGCAATAAGAGTACAATTTTTCTTTGTTGAAGAACCTGAACGCGAGGATGATTTTGTAATGTATATCTTTCCCTATCTTCATTACAATTGCATTGAAAATTTTCTGTATATTATTCGTGGTATATAACATACTTGTAATTATTTTATAGTTTTAGTTTTGTGCTTTTTAGTTTAGAATATTTGACAAGTTAGGAAACACGAGTTGTATTGCGTAAACATCAGGCAATTAGAATAGGGTTTTGTGCATTGAAGCTACTTCATTAAATGGATTTCATTGTAAAACGCATTAGGCGTTATAACCTTCTCGTGAATCTTGTTGAACAAAAGGGATGTCATAATGGTTAGGGTTTTGGGGAAGGCCAACAGTCGCATTTTGAATTTTGAATTTATTGCAATGATTATGCCGTGCATTGAGAATCCAAACGTCATGTTAGAAAGGTCACTTTGCATTTAAAACGCGTGGCGTTAACTACATGGTAACTTGACCCTAACCACAGTTAAGCATATCTTTATAAACCCCTCTTAAACCCTAATATCAACTTTTTGCTGCATGAAGAAACTCAAGAAACCTGAACCTCTCCAACTTTTTGGTCACCTTCTCTAGCAAATCAAGTAATTCCCCTTTTTCCCTTACCTTTTACTTTTCTTTTCTTTCCTCTATTCCTTATCACGAATGACCGAAAACCAAACCTTGGAAAAATCTATGAGGAAATCCATGAATTCTGAGGCCAGGAACCCTAAGGATGATATTAAAATTGTGCATTTTGCCGATCCTGTGTCGAAGCAAACTCAACCCAACCCAATGACCCATGATGATAAAGGAACTAGATCAAAACAGAGGGTTGAAGTAGAAACAGTAAAGCTAATTGTATCAATGTGATCTTGGAAGGAATTCTTAAATCAAAATTCCAAAGAAAGGTAATGAAATTCAAAGGGTTTAGTTTAATTCTTGCA
>JBBPDI010000029.1:20775567-20796474 GCA_037974545.1 Cucumis variabilis | reverse complement strand
AATAGAGTTAAGAACATTTACTTGTTGTAGCTCAAGATTGAAGTTGAACTCTCCACGTTATTGACTACTGCTAGAGATATCCTGACTATTCTTCGACCTTTGAATGGAATCGTGGGATCTATTGAGTGATGATTTTGATGAAAATTTATATATTTGAAAGGTTGTAACAAGTTGGAGTTTTATCAACAATTTGATGAGAATCTCCAAACTTTCAAGAAGAAGAAACATCATCAATATGATATATAGAGCATCTCATGCAAAATTAAATGCCCAAAACATTGACCCTCAATCTCAAATTTTGGAGAACACACCAACATAAGCAACAAGCTTATTCCTTATTTGTTACGTATTTGGAATTTTCTACTAAAATAGTTAAGATTTGATATTATCTTTCAAAAGTCAAAAAATCAAAATAATATTAGCTAATTCAAAATTGAATAATATAAAATTAATGATTATTTGAACAATTTAATAAATTTAATTTCAAATTTTAACTAAACGATCTAATTAATTATATTAATTTAATATCAAATATTAAATTTATTTACTATCAGAACACTCTAGTAAAACAAAGTACCTGCATTTTCTTTACTATAGATGTATTTCTATCCACTTAATATAACCATTTTATCCCTAAAATTACTTCTTGTTCCTTAAGTCACATTGATCTTATAATGAACATGAATTTGCAGCTCAAACCGAATCCCTTTCAAGCTAATGCGAGGATGGGGCTCTTTGTTCAGGACTTGAAGTCAGAACTTAAGGGAACAACCTCTCTACTAACCCTAAAAGCGAGTAAGAGTGAATTTCATCTTCCATCATAATTGCTTAGCTATCTACGCGGTCTTAATGGGATATTATTTACCCAGTGATCTTGGGCTGGTCTAACCCATGTAGATCTAAGGATCATTATGAATAAATATGAGTTTATAGTTAGCTCAATATTAAGATCAAGCTATCTAGACCATCAAATTTAGAATAGTCAACTTTAAACAGTAGACAGGCTGAAGAAGTAAAAGTGACAATTTTGTGATCTAATCTTATGAGAACTCATTGCATAGGATGCTCTTGCTGCCATGCCTCTGCATGAATGATTTAGGATCACATTGTTTGCTGAAATACAAAGTGGGTTGGATTCGTAGTGTCTCTAGAATAAGATACCTAACCTTGGATTGTTTAGGTTATTTACTTAAACTTGATCCACTTTATAATCACCTTATAAAGTTCAAGCATACATACTATAGCTAGCGGTGTAAGAATAACCCAAATAACCTGACAACCCGAACTACCCAACCTATATTATATGGGTTGGGTTAGTTTAAAATGTGGGTTGAGTTGGGTTGGGTTGAAAATTTTTGGTTTTTTTGGGTTGGGGTTGAAAATTTTGGTTCAACCACACACACAAATATGCACGCACGCACGCACACACGCGCACACACACACACTCACATATAAGCAAAAGTCTTTCATCTTGGAGCATCTCGAAACAATGTATGCCCGAGATTGAATAAAATAAAGGCCAAATTCTTTCACCCGGACCATATGATCTTGATGCCACGAAGACTCAAGATCTAATAACTAAAGGAAGAATTCTTTCATTCTGGGTCATCTCAAAAAATCTCAGGGCATTGTATATGTCACACCCAGACCTGCGTACATCCTTGCGTGGTACTCGAGATGCAATAATGATTTTAGTATCCTTGACGCGATAAATGCCAAAGACACTCAGTCTTAGGGTCCTTAAGCTTTATGCTTAATCGCCAAGTGACTTTCCTTTGATTTAACTAAGAACTTAAATAATTCTTAGACGATATAAACACTTAACCACATAATGTTAACAATCAAACTTTTATTAAACTTAAGCAAAGTGGTTTACAACATAATACAACTCTTAAACTTAGAAAGTAAGTGTCTTGACAAGCTTTTCGCCTAGCAAATTCTTCACTTCTTCCTTACTTGGCCTTAACGCCTGATTCCTAGAACATAAAACTGTAAAACATAAGTCAATAGACTTAGTGAGGTTTTAAGAATTCCTTTTTGCAAAATACCTTATGTCACCATCATCAAATCACATAATCTTTCATTTGCCATAACATATCAATTCGCATAAACATTTATTACACATAAACACACATTAGTCATCAATCATTCCTTTCACCAAGGATCCCAAATCATTCTCTAGACTAGGTCTCATTATTTCGCGTTTAGACTACCTGTAACAACAACATCCAAGAATATAAAGATTCATCCTTGTTGCTCAGACTGCTAACTTCAATACGCTCCTTTCACCCCAAGGTTGCATTGACTCATTATGTGTGCATAATAGTTAGCCTATTTATAGGAAATAACCAATGGTTTGAACACCAATTAATAGCAACTCATGCTTAATTAAAACACATAAAACATACTTTAAAACATGTAAACTTTTTGTATAACTCTCTTATAGAAACATTTGAATTGAAATCATCATTTCAAATCAGTAAAGATTTTATAAAGCAAGCTTGAAATCATATATTACTCGATGCAAATTAATCATGGAGCATTTTTGGTACTTTTCATTGTAGGCTTGTCGGCTTTTTCCATTTTTGAAATTGTTTTATACCGTGCAAATATACTGCCGCTTTGTTATATTTTTAAAAAGACTCCTTAATTAGTTTTTTAATTAATTAATTGTTCAATTAATATTTTATATTTAATTTAATCCATATTTGAGTCATATTCAAATATAAATTTATCTCATAACCTATAATTTTAATGTGTATCATATAAACATTAAATTTGAACTTATGGTAAATGTGAATCTAATTCACATTAAATAATATTTGAAGTCATTCAAATATTTTATTCTCTCCTAAATTAGTTTTGAATCAAATTTAAACTTAAAATTTATATAATAAAGTTTAATTAAAACATAAACTTGATATTATAATGTCTCACCATACATTATATTGAATTTCAAACTAAATTTGAACATTTCAAATGACAACCAATATATACAAACCTCATTACCCTTTACGAGTTAGGAAGGGGACCTAATGAACCTACAAATCCGAAGCTACAACGATATGGGATTAATTGGCTAAACTCATTAACCACAAGAATCAATATTTGTTAACTGTGTGTATGTTCCACTACTCACAACTTAACTCTTCTCACTGTAGATATATTTATGTGTCCATGGATATAGACAAATATTAATAAGTTAGTCCTTTACAAGTGTTCGTAACATCTGCTAGGTCAAATTACTATTTTATCCTAAGGTTACTTTTAGTCTTTAAATACCAGTGTTCCTCTAATGAACAACCTGGTTATGGTCCAACCACTAAACAGAAATCCCTCTCCTGCCATAAAGAGGGTAGGGCCATTTGTTCAAATCCCAAAGACACCATTTAAAGGAATATCTATCTACTTACCCTAAAATCAGAAAGAAGTGAATTTCATTTTATGTGATTATGTTTCCAGCTCCCCACTATTGGTCTTGTCCCCAATACGATAAGCATATTGAGTCAGCAATTTGACCTCTCTCATCCATATAAATCAAAAGATAATCCCTCGCGAATAGAAGTTCATAATACACTTAAGATTAAGACTAAGTTACCTAGGTCATCCAAATGAAATAGTAACCTAACTAGTTAACGAAGTTACATCTACTGGTTACTATTTCATGGTCCGGTCTTATGGAAACTCATTGCATAGGATACCCCCACTTGCATGTCACCTACAGAAACGCATTAGATTATAGCGTTTGTATCAAGTACAAAGGGAGCAGTATCTATAGTGTTACCAACAGATAAGATACCTAACATTATCCCAATACAATAGACCCTTTAAGATGATCTCGAACATTGATATCTATATGTCTCTACATACTGTTCAAGACTCATAAAAAAAAATTAGGATGCTAGTTTATTGGATTTAGGTTATTAAGACAAAACTAATAATATAATCAATATCGCTTATTGAAATTATAATAATACCACTTTACTAATAATTGTCAACAAATTAGATGTACTATCTACGAGATTTAGGGCATAAAACCCAATACTTAGTTTATTGGATTCAACATTCTGTTTCTACATACAATGAAAACTTATTAGACATTCTAGGATCTTAGTTTATTAGATTTAGGATTATTAAGACAAAACTAATATGAAATAACTAACTTTGTATTAACAATAACTTTGTATTTATATTTACTATCTATGAGTTTTAGGACATAACATTATAAGAAGTCTATCATTGACTGACTATATTGTAAATATTTATCTATCACCGATAGATCATAATAGGCTATCATCTATAGAAGGCTATCATTGATGGATTTTTCTATATTTACAATTTTTTTTAACAAGTCATTCACTTGATTATTATCTCTAAAATTGCTATCAATTCTAATTACTTATTATCTTTTTAAAAACTAGACTAACGGTCCAACTTTGCTTGTGCTCCTACTTATCACTTTGTAAACTTATCATCTCACCCTATGTGTATGTAATTTAAATTAGAAATGACGTTTATAATATGTAAATCTTTGTAAAGTTAACAAAGGTTGCCAAAGTGAGCTTAGATTAGTCATAATTGGTATGATTTTTCATTTTAAACATGAGAGGTTTAATCTCTCATTCCAAAATTATTGTATTAAAGACAATTAATCTAGAAAAACAAATAATGACAACAAACGGTTGAAAATGCAATAAAATGGTATTGGATTGATCAAATCTATTTTCCTAAAATGCAATAAGCAAGAGAGTATATCTCAATTGACGTTTAAATGTGTAAATGTGTTAGTGACTAAGAGGTATATCAAACTAAACTTTTCATATTTATTGTACTACTAAAAGCAAAAAAAGAAAGAAAAGAAAAAGAAGAAAAAAGAAAAAAAAAGAAAAGAAAAAGAAAAAATGAAAAGTAATTGTTAATCCTTTGTTGCAAGGGTCAATGGAGCATATTTTAATGGATATTTTAGGCTAAATAGAGAATTGAATAATTATAATAGGTAGCAATTTTAGGAAAATAGTAATTAAGTATGTAGCAGCATTTAAAAAAAAGCGCAAATGGAGCAAAGTCTATTAGTGATAAACTTCTATAGTTGATAAACTCTTATAGTCTATAAGTGATAGATTCAAATCATTGATTGATTTTGATAAATTTTACTTTATTTGAAATTTTTTAGAAATGTTGTTATATATACTAATATTTTGAACTTAATTGCTATATATACAACTATCTGTTATATCAAAGTACAACTTTTTCTAGGTTAATGGTTTGTTTGATTCCCTCAATTTTATAGAGTTCTTTAACGAAGTGAGAAAATTCTAAGATTCTATCTTTTACTAGCTAGAGGCATATATGCCTCAACCCATCTTTATTTAACTTATAAAAGTACATAACGTAGGTTGCTATATATTGATATGATAGTTGATAGTACATTAATATAATTTATTAATGGGCTATTTTTATATCTTTTATTTACTCTAGCGTATTACCAATACCACCTACATTTGCACATGTATTTTTGTATTAATACAATTATACATTTAGTTCTCCAAAAAATATTAAAATTGGAGATGCAAAAATTTATGCAACACAATGGATGGTAAATGAATATGATCTAATTTTTCAAAAAATTAGTAAAAATTTGATCTTTTCTAATCTTTTTTAATATTGAATGACATTTTCTCTAAATCTTTGCTAATCACTAGTATTTGAACAGTAAGCCTCTTTAAATCTCTATTAATCATTAGTATTTGAACGGTAAATCTAATTGAAGTGGTGTTAACATTTTTCAATGCAGTAGAAGTTGTTAAATATTTGAAAACTATTAAAACATGTATAAGGAACTAATTAAATTAAAAGGTTTTATATAGTAATTAAGAACTATATTTAACTTTTTGAATGATGACTAAACTAAAACGATGTTGATTAAAATGATATTTGACATATTTTTATTTCAAAGTTTACATATTTCTAAAATATAAATGTGATGTAGCTAATTTTAATTAGGAAAGTCGTTATGGATGTAGCAAAAAAAATGAAATTATTTACAATATAGAGCAGAAAAAAAAACGTAAATGAGGTAAATAGGATTTGATAGATTTTGCTATATTATGTAAATAGTTTCAATATTTTGATATTTTTAAATGACCCATTTCAAAAATTCATGTGAAGAAGGTTTTCAACTTTAGGAATTAAAGAAAAAAAAATGAAAGAAACAATAATCTCAGTTTCATATAATAATTAATTAAAATAAAAGTTAATTTTCATAAATATAACAAAACACCGAAATATTTACGACTTGTATAACAAATTTAAAAGCTCATGTGACAATTTTTTAAAACAATCCCTGTTTGCCTTTGCCGCTATTGAATTTTGCGCGACTTCAATTTCTTTCATCTTCTTTATAGGTGTTTTCTTTCTCTTCTTCTCCTTCTCTTTTTCTTCTGCAACTTTTCTTTTATATTCTTTTGAAATCATAATCATTTTTCTCAATTATTATTATTCATTTTCATTATGCCTATGCTATTATTACCTTTGTTTTCAATCAATCATCAATCTTGTATTATTTTTTTTCAATGTGTCGTGAATAAAGATGAACTACATGATCATTTATCATAGAGTTTCCTAAACCATCAGTTATCATGATCTACACGATTGTGTATCATGAACTACATGATCGTGTATCATGAACTATACAATCGTGTATCATGAACTGCACGATCGTATTTCATAATTAAACTTCATGATTGTATATCATGATCTACATGATTGTTTACAAATTCTCTAGTGTAGATTATAATATAAACTTACACCTCATTACACTGTATAGATAGTTTTTTATACCACTTATTTGAAGAATAAACTCTAGAACTAAGCTTTGATATCAATTCCCCTACGTTCAACCCTGGATTATCTAGGAAACCTATCATTTCGCTTTCACTTATACTTATGCAAGCAATAGAAAAACTTATACTCAACTAGGACTTAGTCATTATGCGATGAAAAGATTCATAGTGAGCATCTAGCAGGCAATAACCATGATCATTGACTTATCGCCTACAATTATAAACAGACAAAGACTACTAGTAGTACTACTAAGTCTGAACGAATAAGCCAGGTATCATGAACTATACGATCATGTATCATAAACTACACATGATCATATATCATCATCTACATGATCGTTTACTAGAGCTTTTTCAAAACTATTGTTTATCAGAAACTAACAATAGAGTATCATGAGCTACGTGATTGTGTATCATTTTCTACACGATCTCGTATCATATGATCCTTTAAAAGAAGAATTACACTTGTGCGTGTGGTCGGTGTTAATACTACTTACATGGTCATGTATCATTTTCTACCTAATTGCGTATCATGATCGTTTAAAAGAAAAATTACATGCGCGAGTGTAGTTGATTAATCGGATATCACTACTAGAAATTTGAATTTTAACAACACAAAATTTGCATCATAAAGAGTTTCAATGATACAATTTTTGCATCATTGAAGCCCTTGTCATGAAAGGCAATTTAACGACACTGTAGAAAACGTATCGTTAAATATGCTTAGATGACAATAAAATTGTGTCATTAATACCTTTACCTTGACGCAATAAATATGTCACCGTTATCTATAACTCGACACCAATATATTGTCATCAATACCTTTACATTGGCGCTTTAAATATGTCACCGTTATTTATACCTTAACACCAATATATTGTCATTAATACCCTTTTCTTGGCACTTTAAATGTGTCACCATTATTTATCACTCGACACGAATATATTGTCATTAGTACCCTTATATTGACGCTTTAAATGTGTCACCATTATCTATACCTTGACACGAATATATTATCATTAATACCCTTACATTAACGCTTTAAATGTGTCACCATCATCTATCATACAACACGAATATATTGTCATTAATACCCTTATATTGACGCTTTAAATGTGTCACCTTTATCAATAACTCAACACCCAATATATTGTCATGTTTAAAAGTGTAACGTACGAGATTAGGAGGGAGACATGAATCAACTGGTATCAAATCTGAATGAGAGATTCTAAGGACATGAAAGTAATGTTAAGAAAGACTTAAAAGAATTAAAAGTTAATACCTATACCAACGAGGTGCACCCTTCCTTTTCGGTGGCTTGATTATAGGAACTCCAAAGTTAAGCATGCTTAGCTTAGAGCAATTCTATGTTGGATGACCTTTTGGGAATATTTTTAGGATGCATGTGATTGAGGACAAAACATGCTAAAAGAACTCGTGTTGGTTTATGGAGAGAAGTTTTACTCTAATAATCCTTTATGAATAGTAACGATGATGCTGCCAGGTCGCAAGAGATTATCGAGGATCTGAATTCCAAATCCTTATCCAAATCCTGGGTCTAGGGCATTATAAATGGTATTAGAGTAGAACCTCTCCAAGTAAGATGTGGTTCTGGTAATATTCCTAGGATGCATGTGAGTAAGGACAAAGCATGCTAAAAGGACTCGTGTTGGTTTGTGGGGAGAAATTTCAATCTAATAAGCCTTTAAGGGTAGTAACGATGATGCTTCCAGGTCGCAAGAGAATGTCAAGGGTCCGGATTCCAAATCCTGATCCGAATCCTGGATCTAGGGCATTATAAATTGTATTAGAGTAGAACCTCTCCCACTAAGATGTGGTTTGAGGATGAACCAAGTAGAAGCTGTTGGGCATGTAACACTTGAGATTAGGAGGAGATATGAATGAAACGGTATCACATTCGAATGAGAGAGATCCTAAGGACATGAAAGTAATGTTAAGAAAGACTTAAAAGAATTAAAAGTTAATACCTATACCAATAAGGTACACCTTCCTTTTCGATGACTTGATCATAAAAACTCCATAGTTAAGCGTGCTTAGCTTGGAACAATTCCTAAGATGCATGTGAGTGAGGAAAAAGCATGCTGAAAGGACTCGTGTTGGTTTGTGAAAAGGAATTTCACTCTAATAAGCCTTTAAGGATAGTAAGGATTATGCTGCCAGATCGCAGGGGAATGTCGGGGATCCAAATTCCAAATCTTAGTTCAGATCTTGAGGACATAAAAGTAATGTTAATAAAGACTCAAAAGAATTAAAAGTTTATATCTATACCCATAAGGTGCACATTCCTTTTCTGTGGCTTGATCATATGAACTCTATAGTTAAGCGTTCTTAGCTTGGAGCAATTCTATGTTGGATGACCTCCTTGGAATATTCCTAAGATGTGTGTGAGTGAGGACCAAGCATGTCGAAGGGACTCGTGTTAGTTTGTGGAAAGAACTTTCACCCTCATAATTAGCCTTTAAGGATAGTAAGGATGATGCTGTCAGATCATAAGGGATGCAAGGGAATGTTGGGGATCCGAATTTCAAATCCTGATCCGGATCCTGGGCCTGGGGCGTTCCAAAATGTTTCATTACACAAAATTCTTGTCAAGAAATGTTTTGACGAAACTTTTTCTATTAAAATAAGCTTGTCACGTAACATGTTGATCGAGACATTTTTGGTATTTCTCATTGTAGGCCTGTGGGCTTTTTCTATTTTCAAAATTGTTCTATACAATGTAAATATTTTGTTAGTTTATTATATTTTTAAAAAATGTAAAAAATAAATACATTATTTTATTATAATTCATTTAATTGTTTAAACAATTCAATTATGTTAGTTATTTGTTTAGTTTCATGAATGGTTTATTTATTTATTTAGAATAAAATAATGTGTATGTTTCTCTATTCATACAATTTTTAATTACTAATTGTGAGACCCTGATCACCTCCTAAGCTATGTGATAAGACTGTACGGTAAGAGTTGTCAAAATGAAGGGCCTCTTGCGATTTGACATGATGATGCATTTTGATCAGACATTAAGAAAGTTCTTATGCGTTTTGGTAGTTGGCGGCCAAAGATTCCTTAATAAGGAAGTATTTGATGTCATCTTTACGTCAGAAGGGCTGTGCCTAGTAGTTCAACATTATGACCCATTAGTCCACTATTGATCAGAATTTGGATGGTGAGAACTACGTTGTAGTATCCGATTCGCTAAAGCTCACCGCAGAGCATAAGTAATCCATGCCAATCTCGAAGTGTTCACTGAAAGGGTCTATAAATGGAGAGTCCTAGGCAAGTTTAGAGCTTAATTCTAATTTTAAGCTAAGTAAAAGCTGAAGGAACTGCAAGGCGCTAAGAAGGTTTTCTCATATTAGTCTCAAATTCAAGGTTGAGGAGGAGTTTGGCCAAGTGCTTAGGTCAAAAGAGAACTTTATCTTAATTGTGAGTGGTTTTAAAATGTTTTGAAAATTATAATGATTTTTAACTCATATTTGAACTCTTAAGTATTGATATTTATTTAATATAATATTGATATTTCATTTATAAATGGGCATCTTTGGAAAACAGATTATGATTTATGCCAATAGTTGTAGTATCCTATGTGATGAATAATGTGATACACTTGCTTTGTGATCTGGCATAAGATGCCCTACACTTGTGTGATCTGGCATAAAATGCCTTACACTTGCTATGTGATTTAGTGTAAGACGCCCTTTGCTTGATTAAGATGTGTGATGCTTATATGCAATTTATGGTATTCGTTGAATGCAATGAGATGATTCCGCACAGCTGCAACTCAACAATGAAAATGTTAATGACATTTCAGCTGAGGTGATGGGTAAAATTCTAAAACATTGAATTTATGCTATATGGTTCATTTTTAAATGATTTACGCGAGAAAAAGATGAATTTCCAAAGTGAATCTTATGAACAAAGTGTTGTGGATTTCTAATGTTTGAAATTGGTTAAAACAATGAAATGGTCTTTGGATTTAAAACGCATGTTCTTGTAAATCCTTATGTTTGTGAAATGAATTTCTAGTTTATGATTTGTATGTTGTGTTTGCGAAAATCTAGTGTTCGAATTAAATGTGTTGATGAAAATCCACACTCACTAGATGTTTTGTCTAATCTTTGAAATGTTTTGTTTTCTTCCTCCTCCCCACCCCTGCCCCAGCAAAGAACATCCAATGTTTGACTTGCTGTCTTAATTGCCTGTTGTGCGATATATAGTTGCATCACATCTTCTTGTTAGTAACACATACTAGTCTTATCACATAGCATACAAACTAAGTTGAACAAAAGGGGATATTTGTAACCAAGTAGTTTGTACATAAAAACTATTTATTTTTGTATTTTGCTTAACACTGGAATTTTTATGTAAACTCTACTATTGTAACGACCCCCAAACTCTTACAGTAACCTGAAGTCATTACCTAAACGATGAATAACAATTGACATTTTTTAGAAAGAGGAAAACTAATTTTTTATTAAAATAATTTCAAATATCTATTCGTAAAAGATAAAATGGTAAAATCCGTAAAATACTACGAAAACATGAACCACGTGTTCTAACAAATTTTAAAGAAAATAAAGATGAAATAATAGATGAAATTGAAACACAATAATTAACATCAAAATACTTGAAAAACTAATAAAGAAAAGCAGAAGCAAAATGAGTCCCTATATGGCATGTCATGGGCCCTTCCGTCGCTCGCCAGTTTACCTCATTCTGTACCTCTGTCTAAAATATTAAACATAGAAAAAGGGTGAGTATATAAAAATATACTTGGTAAGAGCCCCACTACTTGCCCAGCTAGGTGATTTGTTAACTTTGCGTTAGAAGGTACCATAAAGTAATAATAAAATGGTGTGTCCAGTGGAACACACTAGAGTGATTGGTATCGTAGGAACACCCCTAATCATTCAAGTGATCTCATAAGAACACCCTTATTCGTGCTAGTGATCCCGTATGAACACAGTATAAGTGTAATGACCCAAACTCTTAAAGTAAGTGAGGTCATGACTCAAAAGATAAAATGGCAATTCTTTCTTGGAAAAGGATAAACTAAATGCTTATTAAAATAAAATAAAATGTAGGTTGGAAAAACACAAAATTAACAAAAACCAATAAAAATAATGTGAAAATATGCCGACGGGTTCTAACAATTTTAAAGAGAATAAAAATAAATAAATAAGGTAAAAACTTTAAATAAAATTTATAAAAATCAATATTTTGAAAACTAATGAAGAAAAATGAAAGCAAAATGAGGTCCCCATATGGTATTTCACGCCCTTCCTATCTTTTGCCAACTTTTTAGATTCTCTATCTTTTGCCTGAAATATTGAACATAGAAAAAGAGTAAGTATATAAAAATATACCCAGTAAGGAATCCACTACTGGTCCCGCTAGATGATCTTTTAATTTTTCATTAGGAGATATAATAAAGAAATAATAATGTTGTGAGTCCAATGGAGCACACCTTAGCTAGTGATACCGTAGGAACATCTCTAATCGTGTGAGTGATCTCGTAGGAACACCCCTAGTCATGTGAGTGATCCCTAGGTACACACTCCTAAACATCTTCTTAATCTATAGATAAGTCCTTAATCATGCGAATGATCGAGTTGGAACACACCTTTAGTCATGCAAGTGACCTCATGTCAACACAGTATAAATGACCCCTAACTTTTCATGTGATCTGTAGGTATACTCCTAATCGTGCAAGTGATCCTGTCAGGATACCCCTAGTTATGCAATTGACCTCATAGGTAGGAACACAATACTAGTGTGGTATAATGCCTAACAACCAAAATCAACAGACACATCATGGTCGAAAAGCATGTAACAATCATAAGCATGGCATAAAACCAAACATAACAGTCCATAAGACATGCATAAATCATATCACATCAGTCGGCAAATACATAACTCAACTATGCATTTTGGTCACCAAAATGCATATTCACAAAATACATGCAAGCTCTTAAATTTAGTTCGAAGATTCAATAGTAGAATCTCTTACTTGAGAGATTAGCTTACAGTCAAGACTTTCCAATGAACAAATCAAGACTTATTTAGTAAAATTAACAATTGCCTATTGTCATAAAAAAAATTTAAAATTAACCTACCCAAAATTGAGGTTAAAACCAATTCAACCTTGATGAGAAAAATTGTCAAATGATAGCAAAATTAGGTTGGCTTGGGCAAGGGAAAATTGTTTAGATGGCTCGGGTAAAAAATGGGTCGACACAAATGAATCAAGATAGAAGCTTCACGTGCGAAGGAACCTACTGGATGGTGATGTTTGGCATGACGCTCGACGAAGAAGTGACTAGTCTGAGTGGCGTGAGATAGAGGAACAACTTGCAAACGAAATAAAATGAAGGGAAGACCAGTTTAATTGAAGACTTGCTTGAAAGAACCTCGACTCGTGAATAGAGGATGACAACTCATAAAATGTTTTAGTTGGACTGGATCGTGGACAACAAAAGACTGACGACGAAGACGCTTGGTTAACGAAGGAGAACTTTTTGAATTTTCTTTCTCTTTTTCTTTTAAACTACACGTAAACCTAGACACTATTTAAAAAAGAATAAAGATAAGATTATTATTATTATTATCTTTTCCTTTTCTTTTTCTTTTCCTTTTCAAATAATTAAAACCAATCTTCTCTTTGCTTATTTAATTCACCACCCAATCCACCTTTCTCTTCTAAAAGAAAATTATCTTTTCCAAATAATTATAATTTTCCTACAATATAATTACTTTCACTTTTTCCATACTAGCCATACATACATAAATACATATAATTATAAAAAATTTCTTTAAATCCACAGCTGTAATTAAAAATCTCATATAACACTTAATTTAATTATCAATAAAACACCAAAAATTCAAATCCTTCAATTAATTAAATATTCACTGAACAATATTTAATTAATCCCTATTTCACAAAACCAAATAATTCTCGATCAATTTTCTCAAGATAATACCCAATGAATTAAACATAATTAAATAAAACTAAGACCCCTAACTGTGCGTGTGTTTTGTACATACACTCCTAATTATGTGAGTGATTCTGCAGAACTACCCCTAATCGTACGAATCATCCTTTAGGCACACAACATAAGTGGGGGTACAAAGCTAATAGCTAAAGTTAACAGCCACCATAGCCTAAAATAGCGGTGATCATTGGTCGATCGTAGTCGATTTGTTTTAAAAAACTGTCCATGAACATATTATAATCGATTTAGTAAAGTGTAACAATCATAAGCATGGCATGAAACATAAAACACAATCTCCTTCCCTTTAGTAATGCCCCATCACCTCTTAACGTGTAATTTAATCACCTTTCACACCATACTTCTTCTGTCAATTTTCTCAGCGCAGGATCTTTAGGTTGTGACTTGACAATCTTCTTTTCGACCGTGGTCTTCACTTGAAAGCATGCTATCAAGTTCCCAACTGATCCTGCATTTAAGATGGTCATATAATCTCTCAATTCCCTTAACAAGGCTATCTCCCCTTTACTTGGGTTTTTTTCTACTCAATGCATCAACTACAATATTAGCTTTCTCAGGATGGTAGGTTATAACGCAATCATAGTCTTTGATGTGTTCCATCAAATGCATATGCCTTAAACTCAGCCTTCTCAAATCAAATATATACTTCAAGCTCTTATAGTCAGTGAAAATGTTACCCTTTTCTCCAAATAGATTGTGCCTCCAAATTTTCAATGCATGGAAAATGGTTTAGGGTTTCAAATGGTTCATTGTATAATTGGGTTCATGCAATTTCAACTTCTTGGATGAATAGGCTATCACTTTCCCTTTTTGCATTAGAACACACCTTAGACCTTGGTAAGACGCATCACAAAAGACTTTAAGATCTTTTCCTAGAGTAAGCAACAATGCGAGAATGGATGCAGTAGTAAGTCTGCGTTTTAACTTTTGGAATCTCCTTTCGCATTCATGCGTCCACTCAAATCTTGTCGCTTTCTTTCTGAGTGTTGTTAACTGAAGTTCCATCTTAGAAAATCCTTAGACAAAACAGCTTTAGTAATTTGTCAAACCAAGAAAGCTCTGAACTTGAGAAACTCTTTTATTATGTTCTCCGCTTTCAATCGTCTCAACTTTTTGTGAATCTACTTTCAATCCTTCTAAAGATATGATATGCCCAAGAAACACTACTCAATTTAATCAAAACTCACACATACTAAACTTTCCAAACAATTTCTCTTCTCGCAGTGTTTGTAATACAATCCTCAATTGCTCTGCGTGACTTACTGCATCTTACAAATAAATCAAAATGTCATTAATAAAGATAATGAAAAATTGATCCAAGTAATTATGAAGTATTTTATTCATCAAGTCCAAGAGAGTATCTAGGACATTGGTCAAACCAAAAGGCATCACCAAAAATTCATAATGCCTTTAACGCGTTCAAAAGGCTGTCTTTGGTTATGCCTGATTCCTTAATCCTTAGTTGATGGTAGCCTGAATGCAAGTCTATTTTGGAGAATACTGAAGCCCCTTTTAGTTGATCAAAGAGATCATCTATTCACGACAAAAGATACTTGTTCTTGATTGCCACTTTATCCAATTGTTGGTAATCAATACATAGCCTTATTTATCCATTTTTCTTCATTACAAATAAGACAGGGGCTCCCAAGGTGAAGTATTGGGCCAAATATGACCCTTCTCTAGCAATTCTTTCAATTGGTCCTTTAACTCTTCCATCTCGCTTGGTTCCTGCTTGTTTGTTGGTTGTTTATGCGTTTATGCTTTGATTTGAAGATATATCATATTTGAGCTCTAATTCAATGACTCATCATGTGGCTACAATAGGTCTTTTATACACGGTTTTGAACCAAATAACACTTTGAAAAAAAGATCATGACTTCAAAAAAATATAAAAGAAAATTGAAGAAGAAGAGAAGAAAGAAGATGGAAAGGAAAAGAAAAATTGAGGAAGAAAAGAAGAAAAAAGAGGATGGAAAGGAAGGGTAGACTTGAAATATTTATAAAAAAAGTAGTTGGCTTCATGGACTTTTCAATTTTGTTACACGAGCAGTAAATATTTTGGTGTTTTGTTATAATTATGAAAATTAACCTTATTTTTCCCCACAAATATAATTATTTTCACTTTTCCCATATTAACTATACATATAAAAATACATATAAGTAACCAAAAAATCTTAGAATCCACAATTTTAATTAAAACCACATAACATACAACTTAACTTAATTCTCAATAAAACGCCAAAAATCAATCCTCTAATTAATTAAATATTCATCCAAACAAATATTTAATTAATTTCAATTCCACAATACCAAATATTTCTCATTCAATTAACTTAAAATACGCCCAATAAAGTCAACATAATTAAATAGAAATTAAGATAATTAAATCCAAAATTTCCATAATATTTTAGGCATTACAACTATGTTTTTATGAATTATTTTTTTCTAATGATTACCAGGTTAAAACGTCTAATGTGTTATGAGTTAGCCATTTGATATGTTGCATGCCTTATGTTGAGTTAGTCCACATGATATAAATATTAGGTGATATAGTAATAAGTTAGAGTCTAAGCATTTCATCGAATGTAGTCTTCTGCTAAATCGACTAAGTATATGGTACACATTAAAGAAGTAAAACAATAGTGAAATAATTTCGCTGACTAGGAGTTCAACCCATTATCATGCGAGAGATAAACATTGAATGTCTAGACGGTCACAACAACTCTAAGTCACATGGGTTGGTCCGATCAGGAGGAGGTGTGACACTAATAATACACTAATAATACACAAATAAATTTATAAATTATTTTTAAATATAACTTTCTTTCCCTTTTAGAAAATAACTCATTGCTTTTATTAATCAGTAATGCAATAGAACTTGGAGTATTTTAGAATATTTATTTAGCAGTATTTTAGATCATTTATATATAAATAATTTTCTTTAATAGTACTTTCAACCTTCATTTTAGTTTACATGTATATGATTTTTTTCCCTTTATTAATTTCTATTCAGATATCTGCTTGGTTTTATTTTCTTTTTACATGTTTTTTCGGTCATTTTTAAACATTTTCATGTTTATTAATTAACTTTTCAAATTCCTCAAATGAAATAGACATTTACCTTTTAAACATATTAATGTACTTTTATCCACACTTATCATAAACTTAATTGAACTGTGTAATATTTTAAATAACTTGTAAGTTTTTCTCATTTTAATATTATTTACAAATTATTAATTAATTTATATATTAACCTGACTAAGTTGTGTGCAAAACTTAGATTTATTCAAAGTATGGAATAAAGAAAACAACTGTTATTCGCTTTTTAGATTTCATCCAATAATTTTTTCAAACTATTATTATTTTTAACAAATTTCTCTTAAAAAAAATATTTGAATACAATTCAAATAACATGGACATGATTAAGTTGAATCAAACTGGATAAATTGTATTTGATAACATGATTGATCTAATTGTCATATTCTATTCAATAAAGTTATTATTTGAGAAATTATTAATAAAGGTGAATATTATAATATTGAATTTGATAAACCAAGTTTCCAAAACTATCTTGAGTAAACTTAAATATTATGTAGAGATATAAACATGGATCAAGTTAGAGTATATATCCCAAACGGCCTATATAATATAGTAACCTATGTACTTGGAGTTCTGACACTTCTAACTCTTCCGTAATCCAAGAGAATAGTGGAGAAGATCATGTGGTGGTGTCTTTGTTCATTGAGGAGCTAGAGGTTTTCTTGTGAAAAAGGAGAGGAATCCATGAAGAATAGAATCTACGAGAGTAAGTGTTCATTACGTCTTAATTCCTTTCTCCTTCTTCGTTAATGATATTTATCTTTAGCTAAATGTATGCTAAGTTGGCAGTTTTTATATGTATAAAAATTGATGGAACACTTACAAAATGGAAAAATAAATTGTAATAATTAAGTTCATAGCACACATATTTTATTATTTGCGAAAATGGTAAAAACAAAGCCCAATCCACACATCAAGAGGTAAAATGTTACAAATGCCCTCGTTACTAATATACGTTTGATACACCTAATACGCCTTGATACACTTGATAAATACATTTGATGCATATGATACTCTTTGATACACTCGATATCTTTTGATACATACCTAAAATATCTTGATACACATTGTAATACTCCTTGTTACAATTGATTCTTCTTGATACACTTGATACCCTTTAGGCCTTGATATAGTTAAAGGCTTCACTTATAAGTTTGATACACTTGATAACCTGCTAATAAACTTGTTATGTTTCATTGGTAGATTCAAAAAATTTGATACGCTTGGTTTGATGTACATGATATGTTTGATACATCCGATGCACTGCAGATACACTTAATGATCTTTATTTATATATTTAATTGATTAAATACACACTTGATATGCTTGAAGTCCTACTTATACACTTGATATACTACTGATATACACTTGTAAACTTGATTCATATACTTGATAATGATTCACTTTACTGATATGCTTTAACAATATATTGTTGATATACTTGATAATGATACACTGAGTACATCATTCATATACTTAATAATACTATAATGATCTGCATAAAATTTGAAAAAAGAAAAATCACGTAGTAAGTATATTAACCAACTAATACATATAATATAAGTATATCATAATATTGATATACAAAACTGAGACAAAGTAAAACCAAAACAAAATCAATGTAAAAAAAATAAAACAAAAACATTTGGAATCAAATTCAACTCAAAATATACATTGAAGAAAGATTTAAGAAAATCACAAATGAAGTTAAATTACTCCAATCAACAACCATTATACTTCATATTGTAATTATTGTACTATTGATATTCTAAAATCAAGATTAAGATAGAAATAATCAATAAATAATTAGGCCCTTAAAAGTGGGAGAATAAATAAATAAATAATGAGTAGAACATTAAAAAAAGGAAGAGAAATAAGTTATTGAAGGCTAGTTTAGGAATAATAACAAGATTTTTATAAGTGAAAATTTTGCCATATTTGCAAAATTTTAAAACAATGTGCTATATTTACTATATTATATTCTCAAAATGCTACCCTATGTAATTTTCCAAAATTTATTTTCATATAGCACGACAATCACAGACTTCCATGGAATTTTGATTTCCTTCACTTGCTCAATAATCACATTCGACTTTCCTCAAGTAATTACATTCACAACCCTAAACGGGGTTCATAACTTACTTTAAATACTAGAATCCAATGAGGGAAATAACTCCTATTTGGAAAAGATAAGTCATGCTTTAATAAAGAAAAAAAGATTGGATAATATATAAGACCACATAGCTCAAATAAGGAGAAAATCTTTTAACGTCAAAACTAAATGTGAAAACTTTGTTTGAGACAACTGGAAAAACCACTTTCTCAGACAATATAAAGACAACTCCTAGAATTTTCAACAAGTAATAAGATTGTGATTTTTATTATTTCGTGACTTTCTAACTTCTTTTGAAAATATGATTGATAATTCCATTGAATCATTAATTGAGTATGTTTGATCCTCATTGTTACTACTGTGTTGTAGATAAAGTTATTGTTGATATTGATAAAAACGGTTAAATTTTCGGTATATTTCATTCTATATTTCTTAACATTTAAAATTAACAACACTAGTAAATTTTCCCTAACGATTGTAGCATAGTTGCCAAAAACCACCCCACTAAGAAGATCTCATTTAAGTCGGGATTCATTTTCATTATGTGTTTGTTTGTGAAATATTTCATAATGGCCCCTAGGCAACACTTAAGTCAACCATGTTTGAATTAAGAATAGTTAATTTAAAACCATTTCCACAATATCATATATCTAGAGTAATCACTATCAAATCTCTTACCATAACAAATTTAACAATATTTTAAAAGAGATATAAGGTCGTGTTTATCAAAATTGTAAAAGATAAGTCAAAAAGGTCCAACAAAACTTGGAAAAAGAAATTATAATTTGGGCTTGCGATAGACAAATGGACAATTAACTTTTAAGGAAGGTAAGAGGATGGAGACCAAATTGATTGAAAGTTGAAAAATAGGAAGGAGGGAGCAAGCTTCCTGGCCATCGTGGAAATGTGGAAACATCCCCTTATAAATAAAGTTCTTTTTTGGTTAGAAGTCATACAAATAAGGTATTTATTTAAATAAAGTGACATGAATACAATTGTTTATAAAACAAAAATTAAAGTTTATGTGGAAAAGAAACTTATTAAAGTTCAAAAGATTGAATGTGTGGACTCCTCTTTTTTGTTTTCCTTGTTCTTTTAGTTTATTTGATATATTTAATACTTTTCAATGGATAGATATCCCAAAAGTTGGGGAAAGTTGTATTATTATTATTTTTTTTATATGTTGGAAATTGCCGACTTGAGAAAATTAAGAACATGAAATAAAACTGATATGGTCGGTAAAAAGTTCTTTCCTAAGGCCTAGACATCATTAAAAAGTGATCCAAAATTGGAATAGAGTCAGAATTCATGATTTTTTAGTATATCTTCCGTAGTAGATTTAAAAATTTGATTGTAATTTAAATATTGTTTGTTCAAAATGTGTGATTTGTATATCACAAAACTAGCTACTATGGACAATAAATTACTACCAATTTATAATCATTTAAAGGAATTATGATATATAATAGGAGAATTATAAAAAATAACAAATTTGACAATATTTACAATATATAGTAAAATTTCCAGATTTTATCATAATAGACATTGATAAGCATTAAGAAGCTTTTATCAGTGGCATTGGTAGGCAATGATAAAAGTCTATCAGTGGCTATCATTGATAGAATTCAAAATTTTGATATAACTTTTAAATATTTTAATTTATTTGTTATTTTTAAAAATACTACTATATATAATATCTATTATATTCCCCATATCAAGCGGCTAGGAGAGCCTACCTTAAAAGCCAACTGTTAAGGTAGGAGAACCTCCCACTTATATACCGCATCAGGATTTCACATCTAACCGATGTGGAGAGCCTACC
>JBBPDI010000029.1:20754946-20775467 GCA_037974545.1 Cucumis variabilis | reverse complement strand
AACACACATTTAGCTAGGCAAGTGGCGAGAAGATTGTAGGAATACAATTTTCCCTCCAAGTTTGTTTTCGCATACATTGCAAAGATGCTAATGTGTGTGGCGAAAGCAACGGGAAGTTGCCCATCTTAATCAAGGAAAAATTACTAATAATGTATCCAAGATAATTATATATAAATCTTAGCATAACTTTGTGTATTTGAATTCTGAAAGGAAAGTAAGTATGACAATGGCACCAAAAGGAAGCTCGACCTAATTTGAAGTTAATATATACTTTATATTACCTTGAATTATTGAAGCAAAATTCCTTGTGTTTAGATAATTAAACTATTCCTTCCTTGCCACATCTAGACATGAGTTCAATTTCCATTTTCATCATCTTGTCATGTTCACCTTGCACTGCCAAGAACCTTAGTGTAGATGGTTAGGATAAAATTATATTGTGCATAACTTTGCAGTATAGTTTATATCGCATGATTTAGTTGCACGATAAGAGAATTAGGAAGTTAAATTCCTTGTGTTCGACCCTGGACTTACTAGGAAACCTTTACTCGCTTACACTTGGACGATAGAGAGGAAAATTTGTACGGCATGCATATCTTTGGAAAGTTAACAATGCATTAATAAGAATGCACCATTTAACGCATATCCATATTTATGGTGAAACCTAATTGTCGCTCACTTAGAGCTTAACATGATAAATCTACGATAGAAACTTATGCATAGAATATTCCAAGCACTAAATATATTAGTAATGTATAGTAGAAAAAAAAAAGGGAGCATGGAATAGATGCATTTCTACTATAAATAAAACTCTAGGCCTTTCGACCACGAAGTACATTTTATGCAGCAATACAATATAAAAAGAAAGTGGGATACAAAGAAATGTCCCAAGCCTTAGAGTGTGATATCTCATACTTCTTGGCTCTGTGTTTTGCCTGTTCTTGAGGGAAAAATGGAGGATGAGGAACTTTCTCTCTCTTCTTGTTCTAAGCTCTCATCTAAAACTTGAGGAAGAGGGAGAAAGGATGGAAAATTTGAACTTATTGTCCAGCCAAAATTGCACACACAATTTTAAAGTAGTGGCCTCTATTTATATGCGAGAATTGATGTGACAAGACAATCCATGCTTCATTAATGCTTGTTTGTAAAGATGTATCTGCACTGCACATATGTTATCTCATCCTTTATTCTAATAATACACGCAACCCCAATTTGTCTGCTAGTGCATCAGATCACCTAGCTTTATTACTTGTTGTCGCATTGATTGTATGCATCTTCTCGCATGACATTCTTATCGTGGAGCTCTACTTTTTGCTTATTTCCCGTGATAAAACATAAAAGCGTGATAAATCAAGGACGAGGTTCTTTTGTAAGACGTGATATACAAGTTAATAAAATTATATACTTTTTCCCTTGTTTTATTCTATTCTTAGGGGATGAGACCTCATTATTTTATATAAAAGACTACAATAACTTGTATTTCTACAAGTTATCACATAATAAAGAAATTCTTCGATATGAGCTGTAGCCCTCGATGTTAAGGAGTGAAGTTTTTGCTCATCGACGACTCCTTAAACACAAGATAGGATGATACGGCTTTCTGGCCGCACAAGTTTACATAACAACTTAACTTTTCATCCTTTACTTGACTTCTATGCCTAACATCCATTTCTTACTTGGCTTCAATGCCTAACAATGTGAGGAGGGAAAACTTAAAACGTAAGTCTAGTGAGTGATGTGTTTAGAAAATACCTTTTTAGGGAAAACAATAGTTCAATAGTAACAACTTAACCACATGAACATAAGTATCCATGCATCAACTGATAACTTGTAGAAATACAAATTATTATAGCATTTTATGTAAATCAAATGGAACTCAAATGTTAAATATCAAAATTTAACATATCTATTACAAACTTTTAAGAAAACTTCATAATAATATGTATGAATTATAATATTTATAAGTTGTAATATATACTTTCGGGTTGGGTTGGGTCAACCTAGATATTTATAAATGTAACATGAACCCAACCCAATCCTTACAATTTAGGTTGGGTAGTCTGGGTTGTTACGGGTTGTCGAGTTATTTTAACATCTTTATCAATAGGTCAAATATTGTCATATTTGCAAATATTGTTTCCTTGTGCTATACATTTCTTTTACTTCCTCAGTAGTGTTTATATGGTGCAATTTTCCATACAAATAAGTATCAATACAAGAATAATACAATTATCGTTTTTATCATATAAATGTTACTCAAATTTTGTCTAGAATATGTTATTTTCTATGAGTTATTCGACATAAATAACATATACTAAAATCAAACATTTATATTACTGTGTAAATTAATGTCATAGTTCTGAATTACTAAATAAGTTTAAATTAATGTTTTAGTGAGAAAAATTTATATTTCATAAAATTTTAAATATTTTTAAAGGTAAGAAGCATAGAAATATGGTTAGTTTTCATAAATATAACAAAACATAAAAATATTTACAACTTGTATAACAAAATAATAAATTCATGAAATCGACTATTTTTTTTAAAAAAAATGTTCCAGGTTTGCCTTTGGTATCTTTGAATTTCACATGGCTCTGATTTCTTCCTTCTTCCTTTAAATCATTTTCACAACCACAGTCACATTCTCTTCTTCTTTTGTAATTTTTCTTTTATATTTTTTCAAATCATGAACATTGTTTTATAGTTATTATTATTCGTTTTCATTATACTTTCGCTATTATTATTTTTTTTAATCAATCATCAATCTTGGATTATTTTTTCAATGTGTTGTGAATAGAGATGAACTACCTGATCGTTTACCATAGAACTTTTCCAAACCATCGTTTATCATGAACTACACGATCGTATATCATGAATTACACGATCATGTATCATGATGTACATTATTGTTTAGTAGGGCTTTCAAAACCATCGTTTATATGAACTACTTGATCGTGTATCATGAACTACATGATCGTGTATTATAAACTACTCACAATCGTGTATCACCATCTACACTATCGTTTACTAGGGCTTTTTTAAAACCATAGTTTATCATGAAATAATAATCGTGTATCATGAACTACACGATCGTGTATCATTTTCTATATAATTGGGTATCATGATCGTTTAGAAAAAAAAATTACATGCGCGGTGTGGCCGATATTGATACGACCTACATGATTGTGTATCATTTCCTACAGAATCGCGTATCATGATCGCTTAGAAGAAGAATTATATTCATGCATGTGGGTGATAAATAGTGTGTTAACTGGGTCATTTTTTGTATTTTTCATTGTGGGTCTGTGGACTTTTTTCATTTTCAAAATAATTCTATACAATGTATATATTTTGCCGATTTGTTATATTTTTTAAAAAAAAAAACCTTAAAATTATATATATATATGAGATCTTTTAAAAAATATAACAAAGCACCAAAATGGGAAATAAAAAAATGTCATATTATTAAATGACACACAATACGCATAATATATTTGGTAAAAGACAATTTAGATTTGGCTAATTTTTCCTACACGATCATTTAGATTTTACTTTTTCAAGATTCTTTGGGTAGCCAAATCTAAACAATTTTTTTTTTCAAAAATTTTCTTTACACGATTGTTTAAATTTCATCGTTTAAATTTGGATAGCCAAATCTCAATGATTTTTTTTTTCAAGATCACGATCGTTTATATTCGGTACCTGATCATTTAGATTAAATCATTAAATTTAGCTACTCAAATCTAAATAATTTTTTTAAGACTCTTTGATACATGATTGTTTAGATTTGGCTATTTTTTGTACACGATCGTTTAGATTCTGGCTATCCAATATCCAAACTATTTTTTTCACGATCTTTTATATTTGACACACAATTTTAAACAATCAAGTAACAATTTAAAAAAATAGATCTTTTATATTTGGTACACGACCTTGAAACCAAATAACAATTTGAAAAAAAATAAAAGGAAAATTGTAGAAGAAAGACGATGGAAAGGAAAAGAAAAATTACAGAAGAAAGAAGATGGAAAGAAAAACAAAATTTGTAAAAGAAAGAAGATGGAAAGGAAGGACAAACAAAAATATTTTAAAAAATTGCAGAAAAAGAAGAAAAAAAACGATTGACAGAAAAAAATCGCAGAAGAGGAAGAGAGGAAAGGCGATGAAAATAGGGTAAGCCTTAAATATTTTTTAAAAAATAGCCACCTTTATAAACTTTTTCATTATGTTACACGAACAGTAAATATTTTGTCAGTTTGTTATATTTATGAAATTAACCTATATATATAAATATACCTGCGTTAAAATTTAAAATTCAAAATCGAAACAAGAATTAAATTTACATGTTGAAAATTTGAAAATTGAAAACTAAAACAAAGTTTACCTTCAAATATAGAAAAATTGATCGAAGTATTTACAAAATATAATAAAATTTTAGATTCTATGGATACAATTTAAAATAACACAAATTTTGTTATAGTTAGTAATTTTTTTTAGTTACAATAATTTTTTTTAAAATAATATATATACAAAAATTTTTTAAAAAATAATATATAAAAAAGATGGAAATTATCCTAAATGACAAAAATAGTGTAAAAGATTTTTAAAATACGACAAAATTTTAGAGTAAATGCTTCCATCGAAATATTAAAAAAAAAAAAAGAAAATTCATAACTAAAATAATGTTTAAATATATAAAAAAAAACATTGGATGAGATAAAAATTAAGCGAAAGAGAAAAAGGAAAAAGTTGATTAGGTGGAAATCGAAATCTCACAACCATCAAATAATAAACTTATGATGCGCCTCAATACCAACAGACCAGACTGCCTTATTGGATATTAAAGAAATAGAAATAAATAAAATAACATAGAAACAAAAATGGAGCGAAACCATGTTCTTTAGTTTCTCAAAATTTGACCTAAGTACTGAATTTGTTGAAATTTAGAAACAAGGAACGAAGAAACGAAAAAGCTTGTCAAACAAGTCAACTTTTTTGAAAATGAGAAATATAGAAAATAAAAACATTATCAAATGAGCCTCCAACACTCTGCCAATTTAGCTGTACTCAATGATAACTTTATATATAATTGATAATAACGTTGATTTGAGATGATAGAAGGCAAATTAAAGTTAAATGAATAAGACAAATAAATAAAGTTAGGAATTGATGGGTTCAACAACTCTAATTGATTTGCTTGCTAGCTCATTTCTATTTTATTTAATTAGTTTATTGTCTTGTATTATATGGTTTCAAATTATTACTTAGTTGATTAAGTTCGAGTTCAGTTTTAACTTAAGCAACACATTTAATAAGAGATGGAAATTATAATAGGATTACAGTATTAAATATTATGTGGAATGGCATTTTTAATTGGGAATTTGTAATGGGTGGCAAAGCCATATAAGTATTAAAAAAATTTGCACCTATAGCGAAAATTTCACCTTTACATTCTAATATTTTTCACTTTCAAATTTTCTTCCTCTTCACGCACACATTCATGGCGCTGAAACCCTAAGTGTCTCTCCCACTCTCACTATCACATTCCTAATAGAAGCTGAGAGAGATTGAACACTATATAACAAACATATTAAAAAATATTAAAAAATATAATTAATTTTAAAAGTTAATTAATTTAATACATATTACAATTGTCCTCTACGAGTTTTTATGTTTTGAAATCGATCCATGATCAGGATCTGCAGGTAATTCTTCTAAATTGATTTTTGAATAAGATCTACCTGAATCAGGTATTTATCTCTTGTTTGAAGATGATGTCTCTATAGTTTCTATTGTTGTTTTTCTTTTAAAATATCTGTCCATATTAATATATTTACTTTATAAAATTAGTATTAAACAACATAAGTATTATGATTTATCACATAGATTGAAAACTAAACACTAAAATTATTATGAAGAATTTGAACTTACTAGTGAATTGATACGATACTTATATTCTAACGATGAACGGAAAAAAATTATCCTGTATCATTTAATTCTGAAATAAAATAAAATAAATTTATACATAAGTAAGGTAAATATGTGAATTTAAAAATTACATCAAAAATATAAAAAAAAAAATTAATACCTACTTCGTAGAATGTTGTTGAGAGAGTAAAAGTTTGTTAGATAACAAATGAGTGTTAGAAAATAAGGGTTTTATCTTGTATAGGTTTTTTTTCTCTTTTAAAAAATTATTTTTCTTTCAGGAAATCAAATTATCTTCCTTTTAGGAAACCAAATTATCTTCCTTTTAAGAAATCAATTTATATTTCTTTTAGGAAATCAAATTATATCTCATTTAGAAATCATTTGGAAAAAAATTATTAATATTTGGAATAAAAATCATTTAGAGAAATAAAACTATAAGTTGGGAAGAAAATTATTGATATTTGAAACAAAAATCATTTAGAGAAATAAAACTATAAGTTGGGAAAAAATTATTGATATTTAGAATAAAAAATTAATTATAAAAGATATGATTTGAATTTAAGTCGTTAGAGTTATAGAGGAGAGGCGGAACCACTGTACCAAAAACTAAATTTACTTTGAAAATCATTATTTAATATATATTTTTTTTCAAACTTTAAATTTAATATTAAAATACAAAAACCGAGAATGTGAGTGGGCATCTGTCCCTCCTGGCCCATTCTTAAATGTGTTCTTGTTGATGACTGAACGTGGTTGACGGCAAGTAGAACGATGGTCCATGACAAGTAAAGCAGACAGAGATACAAGTTGGCAGCATTTTTTTTTTCTCACGAAAAAATATTCCAACTCACAACATGGAACAGATTTAGGATGGGGTTGCAACGTATATATCATACTGCAATCATATACCATTCAATATCAAATGAAAATTAGATAGCATTCACATATATCAATCAAATATCAATACATTTTAATGAATCGGAGCAGTGGAGCACAATGAATCTTATTGCAATCAAATGCTAACTATACAGCAACCATACAACAATTGTATGAAAATCAAAGTCCAATCGCATGAAAATTGAATGATCGTCAATAAAGATAATAAAAACCTTCTTAACAATCAACAAAAATGGAAGGTAACTATTTGATAGCAAGTCATACTATAATGAAAAACTTGTCAATAAATGCTAACAAAATGGAAATTAATATATGACAACCCAATGGTGATTAGAAACTCTGACAAGAAAAGTAAGTTAAAATATATGACAATCGAAAATTACTAGTAATAGACAAAACAAAAAAAAAAAAAAAAAGAAGAAACAAGAAAAAAAAGTAATCACATGATCACAATCTTAATTAAAAAGCACTTTAGTAGTTGACCAAAAATGGAAGACAATAATCAAATGGTAATTAGAAAACTAAACTACCGAGCATTTGACACAAAAGATAGAATGTGCTCCCATGATATCCAAAAACACTTAATAATGAAACAACCATCCGTTAAGAATTAATATTCTTGACAACTATATAACAATTAATATTAAAATAACAATTAAACAAGTAAATAACAATCAAATAACAGTTAGTAGATAGCAATTAGGAGTGATCATCAGTATGTTAGAGTTGGTTTTTTCAACAAAATCGCCACCCGATAGAATATAGTTAGTTTAGTAAATATTCAAAACGACCTCGACAATCGATATGTAAACGTCGGACAGTTGATTAGTCTATTTTTGTCTGGTCGGTCGGTCGGTCAGATCGATTTAACACTTAAAAATACTTTTTATAGAAATTCTTGATTTGAAACTTTTTCAAACCAACTCTGACCGAACCCTCACGTTTTTCGATCAATCGATTTCACTTTGGTCAGCCAATTCGATTTTTTGATCTATCATGCTCACACTTAATAGCAGTATGTTATTGGTAATTAGAAAACAATCAGCAGGTAAATCAAATGTCTATCAGAAGACTAACTAATTGTTAAAAAATATAAGGTAATATGACAATTAGATAGCAATCACATAACAATCAAATTTCATCCATAAGCCCGTGAATTAGTGAGCATTTTAAACTTTTTAGTTTCCATTTCTTTTTTTAAATGGGTTGGGCCATAGAATTTTCTTTTTGGGTGATGAACAATCAATTTATTTTAAAATTTTGAAATTAAATAAAGGGAAATTATAACAAGTAGCAATTTTATGAATAATAATTAGGGGTTTATTCAAAAGCATAACAAACGGGCAAAATATTTACACTGTATAGAACAATTTTGAAAATGGAAAAAGCCCATAGATCTACATTGAAAAATACAAAAAGGCCTCAGTCAATATGCAATTAATAGGTCACACGCGATCATGTAATTCTTCTTCTAAACGATCATGATACACGATCGTGGAGAAAAATGATCATACATGATCGTGTAGGTACTATCAACACGATCGTATAGTTTGTTTTTTAATAATGAAAAATATTTCAAATCTAAACGATCGCTTTGATCACACTAAACGATTGTATTGATTGTGGTAAGCGATCACTTAGATCATATTCACATGATCGTGTAGTTCTTTTTAAACGATAGAAAAAGAACTTCAAATCTAAACGATCGTGTTGATCATGATAAACGATTGTGTTGACTATGGTAAACGGCTGTTTAGAAATCTACACAATTGTGTAGTTTCTTTTAAACGATAGGAAAAGAACTTCAAATCTAAATGATCATGTTGACCATGCAAAAAGATCGTGTTAACTAGGAAAACTATTGTTTCGATCGTATCAAAGTGATATTTAAAGGAACTTGATACTCTGGAAGAGGAGCTGAAAGAAAGAAAGAAAAGATGAAGAAAGAAAGAAAGAAAAGATTAATAAAAATAGAAGATAAAAAATCTAGAAAAGGAGTTGAAGAAATCTAGAAGAGAAGATGAATAAATCGCAAAAAAGAAGAAGAAAGAGAAGTGACGAATCGTCCGCAATATCAAAGGCAAACCTAAAATTTATGAAATTATTGTACCGGGTTCATGAAATTTTTGTTTTTGTTACATGAGCCGTAAATATTTTGATGTCTTGTTACATTTATGAAAATTAACCTAATAATATTTAAAAATACATAGCAATATTTTAAAAATTACAAATATAGTCATGTTTAGCTATCAATAATAGACCAATATTTACAAGATGGTCTATTAATGATTGACTTCTATATATCAATGAGAGACTAATATTGCAAGATGGTCTATTAATGATTGATTTTTATTATTGATTGATAAACTTTAACAGATTTTACTATATTTGTATTTTTTTAAATGTTGGTTATATATGTTAATATTTGGAGTCTAATTGTTATATTGACAACTATCTCTTAAATAAACATAATTGTCAAATTCACTCACATACTTTATAACTGAGGGGTGAATATAAACAATGTAGGTTAAGCATTAGACCAACAGTTAGATAAACTAAATAATTCAAACGCTTAACATCCACGTTCTATAATGATTATATTGTGTTTTAAATTTTGGAAATTTGTGTGAGGCACCAATTTTTTTTTTATAAAATTGAGTTTGTGTTACCTCTTTCTTTTTATTGCACATCTTTAATAACGTTAATTCATATTTTTAAATTTTAAATTTATTCTCATTTCTTTTTATTTTTGCATGCGTCCCCTCCCTTTCTCCCTCTTTTAGTACCAACAGAATTATTCGGAATGGACAGGCTACAGGGACCCTTGGGGTATTAGTGGTGAAGACTTCCACTGATTGAGAAAAATTACGACGGAAAAGGCTAGGGAGCTATTAGGAAACTACACCCGAGACCTCCATGAATTTGAGAGAATAAAAGCAAAAGAAGAGATTGCCACGAAGAAAAAACTGCATACTGAAGGAATGTTTTACCAAAACCTATTTGAATAGATAAGTGGGTAATAAGTGGGACACCCGTCCTTGTCCTTCTACAAACCACACTTATTGGTGTCATTGGACTATTTCATGAGTGGGTTTTTCCATCTTCGTTGTTTTCTTTCTAATAAAAATTTATAAACCATTTTTTTGGCTTCATATTGATAAAATGCAAAATTACCATCTCATTAACGTTTTCCATACAAATCGACAAATTTCCTCAATCACAAAAATGAAACAATTTTCATGGACAAAACCACAATTACATCAATCAAAGAAATTGATTTATATTTGTTGCCTTTTGTAATTCTTCTTTAACTTGTAAGTTGCCTTTTGTTTTTTCCAATTTTTTTTTTAAAAAAAAACGCCCTCTTCTTAATGGAAATGTGAAACAATATTTTATTAATATTCTTACAATTCTTTAAAAACTCTTTACTTGTTTCTATTAGTGATGATTAAATATAGCAAACGTCTGTGCTAAATCAAATAATAATTATGACATTTGTATTTTGTAGTTGGTATGGATCATGTCATGGAAATTGGAAATTAAGTAGTAAATAGATATCAATCAATATCATGAAAACGTTCTATACAATAACAATTATACACCAATCAATATCAAATTGCAATTAGATGTGTCAAAGGATAGAAGCTAAACTAGATAGAAATTAGAAGAAAATCAAGCAATATAAAAAAAAATTACTACAACAAAAAATGTAATCAAATGACAATCAGAAGGTAATTAAATGTCTATCACCAAAGACAAACTAAAATTAAATCCAATCATAAGGTTATATGACAATCAAAAGTTAGTCAAGTGACTATATTAGAAGGCTAATTGAAATTGAAAAAAAAAAAAGTAGAAAATGACCAGTTGACAATTAGAAGGTGATTCAATGTTTATTTTAGAAATCTAACTAAAATTTCAAAAAAAAGTAAAAGGTATATTAGATGACAATTAGAAAGTAATGAAAGGGCTATCTCAGAAGGATAACTAAAATTGAGAAAGAAAAAGTAGAAGGTAATCAAATGTTGGATGACTATCATAAGGTAATCAAGGGAGTATCTCACAAAGCTAATTAAAATAAAGTAGAAGGTAATTAGATGACGTTTAGAAAGTGATCAGATGTTTATCTTAGAAGATTAATTAAAATTGAAAAAAATGGTAGAAGGTAATCAAATGTCTATAACAGAAAGACAAACTAAAATAGAAACATAATAGAAGGTAATCAGATGGCAATCAAATGACTATATCAGGAGGCTGACTGAAATTTTAAAAAAATATATAAGATAATCATATGACAATCAAATGGTAATTCAATCTAAAAAACCTAACTAAAATTGCAATAAAGTAGAAGGTAAATGAGATGAAAATTAATGTAACGATCCAACTTTTGGAACTAAACTGAGGTCATTATTTTAGTACAAAGACACTTCTTTTAAATATAAAAGTTTATAAAATCTCTTAAAAATCACTAAACATCGAAGAATCTTTATTCAAGCCCTATTTCAAAAAAAAATTTAAGGTTTGAAAGTATCGTTTATAGAATCAAGAAATAAACAGTCGTGCTAAACGTGAAACTCATTTCAGTCACAAATATTATAGTAAAAAAAACTGTAAGTGGAAGAAATTTTGAAGAAAATCCCTCTATGGCGATCACGTCTCCTTCTTGTCCCTCGTTGATCTGCCTATCATATTACCCTTGTATGAAAAAATTAAACATGAAAAAGTGAGTATAAATATACCCAGTAAGAGACCCACTACCAATCCCATTAGGGGTAAAAACTATTAATATCCTATTGGGAGGTTCCCTACATCCTAATAGTCTCGTGATCTCGTAGGATACATATAATAAGTCTAATACCTCCGAAGGATGCATATATCAGTCTAGTGCTCTGCAAGAGGCACATGTCAGTCTAGTACTCCCGAAGGATGAACAACAGGTGTCGATCCTGTGGGACACTTGTAGGCACACTACCCAATAGACAAAGCTAACAATTTTCTCTCAGACCATTCTAAACATTTAAGCAGTCGATTCATAATACTATCCATACTATCATCATCATATAATCATTTCAGTCCAACATAAATACAGTCAATCTACCAATACTAACACATTATCAGTCAGTAGCATAAACATACATCAGACAATCAAATTATATATATGTGTCACCCTCCTCAGTTCAACAGTACAATATCCATACATTAATGTATCAATCACACATACTAGACATTAGTCATCATATTTACATCTACATACCAGTCAAACCCATCTCAGTTTAGTAAAATCCATACGATCAGACAGTCATTATAACTAAATTTATATATCAGTCAGTCCATCTCAGTTTAGCGGGATCCATACAGTTAATACATCTCAATTCATTATTGAGTCCAGTAGTAGGAACCTTTACCTTAACATTACATAAGCTTCTTGATCGAACCAAATTCAACGAAACAAACCTAAACACCAAGATAAGAAACTCAACATTTTCTCTTACATTAACATCCATTTAAATTCATCCCAATGTAATAGCTAAGTCCTTGTTGAGTACAAGTTTTCCTATTGTCCGCCCAACTGCAAGCAATCAGCAGGTTTACTTGGATGATCCAGAGTCGAACACAAGAAATTGGTTCCAGATATTAGTTCTAGGGTCTACTTATCGGTTAGGCGTTATGAAAATTGAATTAAAAGAATATAAACATAGCTAAATTAATTACTTACATCTAAAGATTCATGCACAAAAGAATAAATTATGGCAAAGTGGACGATTGAGCGAACTAACTTACAAAAAGGAAGGTGGTGAAAGAAGGTCTCATGCTATCAAGCGAATAAGCTATATGACCACCTCGATGAGATATAACTCACCAAGCTATCTTATGATTAAGGCGTGCTCCTCTTGAAGTCATTAAATGTCACACTTGGTCCCCCTTCAAGCTAAGTGGGAGTCATTAAATGACTAAGACAAGCTAAGTGGTTTATATCTAGTAGCACTTATTTATTCTACTTAAAGTGCTTCATGTTTAAGGACATTAACCTCTCTCTGCCTATTGTCAAAACTTGTTTGCCTTTCAGAATACAAATCAAAAAAGTCATTTTGTAAGTTTGAGAAAACTCTTCCTTACGTGTGTTCACCACGTCCTTGCTACTTACCCTCTCAGGTAGTTGACGACATACATTGGCCAAGTGTAGAATGTAGCTCAGCTAACACACTAAGCAGTATAAATAAATATTACTTATTGCAAACAAATCAGAAACCTAAACTATAAATAACACAAAGACAGATGAATAGTAGAGGCATGGATGAATTGAAAAGTATATAAAGATACATTGTATTAATGAATGAAGGCCTTCGATCAGTGTACAATATGACTCAATACAATGTAAAGAATATTAAAATGAAAAGAGGAACAAAATGAAATACATGTTAGGGGAACGAGGGATGAACTCTCCTCCTCTCAAACTGTAAGCTTTCACTTTACAATCTAGTCGCAGAAGATAATGGAATGTTGTACAGACGCTGGTTAGGCTAATCCTTGCCAGCAACTCTTTAGGTTTTGGCCCATGCAGACCCCCTTTATGCCCATAGAGGCATGTGTTCCTTGATGAAGGGGAAGACTTTATATAGTCAACTTTTGGATGGGAAACTTCTATTCTCCTGAGCATGTCAGTGTCGACTGCCTGAAGGTGTCTGTTGCGAGTCACATCATGTTCAACTCTCACTCTTTGTTCTTTAGTGAACCTTCCTCGTGTGATAACGTGGTTCATTGCATGGAGATGTTAATCATCGAATGAGTTCCCATCACATAGTTCTTGCATGAGATGTCTCCTTTGCTTCACTAGTTTTTTCCTTTATATTCATCTTGCGTTTAGACATGAAAACCACGTAAAAAGGCATAATACTTATGTAAAGTGTATTTCTAAATACTTATGTACTTACAATGTAAGTTACGCGTTTTGATCATCTTCTTATGCATTTTGACCCCATTATTCTATATAAGAAGCTATAATAATGGATATATCTACACGTTATCACACCCTCCAAATTTAGAATAATGCTTATCCTCAAGCATCACTCGATATCATGCTTGTCCCTGAGCACCATTCTTCTTCAAAGATTCACCTTCCTCCTCGTGTTTCTAAACTTCTCAAAACACGAGCAAGTTTTATTCGTAATTTAAAATGCACTCTCATCGCGTACTTCTTGCTATGAAAATTTTTCCAAGTTCAGAATGTGGCAAGCTTAATACTCAAAATACCCTTATTCATTGCCCATAGTAAATCTTATTTCCATCTTCAGAAATGGCTAAAATTTTGGAAAAATTTCAAATCCTTTTGTTTGGCGAAAGTATTCTTTTTATTGCATTTACTTTCGGTTTGGTATTGAGTGGAAAATCATAGGCACTCTATGAGTTCATTTCTCTCCTCAACTATAACTCTTATCGCCTCTTATTACTCAACTCTCTAAATTTTTACTTCTTCAGCTTTGCTTTTTTTTTTTTTTTGCAAAAGGAGACAACATAAAAGTTGTTATTTCACTGGAATAGAGGAATACAAAATTTTGAAAAATTTCACATTTTGGCTTAGTTTTAACTTTTGTTAAAATACCTTGTTTTTAAGCACCTTAAGAGGATATCTAAACCGGTTTCAAAAGTTTTAATGTGAACATTGCACACCCCTAAATTTAGAGGTTGCAATGTCCTCATTGTTAAAAATGAATGATAAGATTATTCGTAGAAAAATTTTACAAAAGAGGTTTGAGGTAAAGCTTGCTCGCCTAATAAACTTTAGAAATATTTTCTAAGTAGGGTTCCTTAACAAGTTAAATGCCTATTTTTCCTAATTTATTGCATTGAAGTTATAATTAAAGCGCGAGGAAAAATTAGAATACTACAAAACGGGAAGCCAAGCTTCCGACAAGAAAAACTAAACGCAAAATAATTATATCAGAGGTTGTAACTATCATTAAAAAGATCTTAGGCAAAGAGAATTAAAAATTACATAAGTCAAAAAATGAAAATTACAAAATACGAGACCCAAAATTCATAACACCCTTCCAAGTCTACTGCTAAGGCTGCGGTTGAGAAGATTTTGGCTCGCCATGCACTGCAGTGTCATCTCATGTGAGGAGCATTGCTACCTCTTGAGGAACCTCAAGTACTAGAATGGTGTTGCAAATCACCACGTGAAGGTATCTCAATTTATCTCTGAATTGCACATCGTTCCACCTGACAGATTGTTCGATTATCCCCATGATCACTTGATTTTATGCTTTGAGCTCTATATTTTGCTTTCTTAGCTCTTGCGTTGTAGCTTGGAGTCCTTCAATATGATCCATACGATGGGCATTTTCGTTGTCAAATTTCAGTTTTAAACCACATAGTTGCTTCTGACTTCACAAATGCATCTCGTATAGGTTGCTCTGACATTGGATTACATCTTTAAATCTACATTTCATGGGTTTACAAACTTGTTCATTGAGGAATTTGAAAGTGTAATCTGCATCAACTTCTTCGTCGTCTTCTCTCATCGCCCTTTCCTTGCCTTTTTGCAAAGGCTTGCTAATTTCTTTTGGCGGTAAGGGGAGATTCATCTCGCCATCTACCTTAGGATTGGTTTCTTTTTTCCTTTGGAGTGGGTCATCAATGATATCTTTCATGGACTATTTTTCTTTTGGAGATAACTTTGGGCTGTCTAACTCATCTTCTTGTTCTCTAAACGCGTTATTAAGAAATGTGGCAGGATCCGTGAGTGAGTCTTGAAATTTCTCTTGGCTCGAATTCTTTGCTAGACGATTTGGTTTGGTTGGTTGGGTCAAAATTTACTAAGCCCAAAGAATTATCAGGCTCTCGCCTTGGAGAGGATAAATCAATTTGGATTTAGAAAGGGGTGGTGATTTGGATTCTAATTAAGGGTTTGGCTTTATGGATCTATGAGGGAGAGTTTAGTGTTTTGGATTTGAGGGGAGATGGTGGAAGTGTATGATTGATTTTGTCCTTGGTTTTGGAAGCTTTGGATTTAGTGGGTGAGCTGGTTGGTGTGGTAGTAAAGGAGATGATGGAAGTAAGAGGCAAAGGGTCCTTAGAGTCCTTGACCTTTAGTATTTTCTTTTTCCTTGAGCTTGAAGCCTCCTCCTCACCTCCTCTCTTTTACTTTAGATGAATTTTTCTATCTACAACTTTTTCCAACTTGTCTTGCATGTCGCTGTGTGTGGGTTCTTTGAAGATAGGTTGTCCTACCGCAGTTTGGTTCAACTTAAACAATCCATTGATAGTTTCAGTGTGTAGTTCACCTTCCTTCCTTTTACCATTGCATAATGATTCTTCATGTTGTACTTGACATAGTAAAATAAATTTAGCACTCTAGGCCTTATCGCATTCACCCCTCTGAAGAATTCTTACCATCCTAACGCCTTGATGGGTGATGCAAGGAGAGGTGGTAATTGGCCCTCAAATGAGAAGAAGTCATTTTCTATTATAAATTGCTTGCTTAAGTCCTCCGAAAGAACATTTTTCGTTCCCACTTCTAGGCTCACATCTTTATGTTGAGCACCCTTGCTTGCTTTGCTTGCTTTTTGGTGTTTTGACTTCTTAACACCTTTTTCTTTCCTGATTGATCTTCGCCAATATTATCTTCTAATTGGCTCATCTCGTCCATCTTTTTTCAAACTCTTCACAGAACTCTTTGAGGGGTTTCTCCTTACCCTTACTCTTCTTCGTAGAAATAGCTAGTTTTTCTGTCTTGTTGAGGGGTTCTTCCTGGTCTTTCAACTTTCTTTCTTCTTTTTTGCCAAAGCCTTAACACCTTTAGCTTGATTTTTAATTTTCTGCAACTCAAACTTAACATTTTCCTTCCTCTTCTGAGCTTCTTTGGTCATTCTTTTAAATTCTGTGTCAGCAATGGCGACGAAGGTGTGTTCTCTTGCATTCTTCTTCTTTATATATTTCTTTTTCTTCTTCCTCGCCAATTTCTTTCGCTTCTCTTTCTTTTTCCTTTCCTTTTTCTTCTTCTATTCTTTCCTTAGTATCTTTCCCCTCAAAGTCCTCATTTCTTTCTTTGGTTTCTTTTTGTTTCACCTTAGCCACTTCTTTCAATCTTTCTCTTCTCTTTTTTTCTTTAGGGAATAACCCTAACATAATTTCTATGTTTTACACCGCCATAGGTATCTCTTTGCCTTGGAAGTTAAAAGGATTGAAGCCCTTTGTTCTAAAGTTTTCACTTGAACTGGGTAGGGCTGTGTGGCGAGGCATGGAATTGAGTTGAGCTTGCTCCAACACAGGACTATCGAAGCATACTAATTCTAATTCCTTCTTCTCAGTGTTCTCAATAGCTCTATCCCCGACCATTATTAAAAATAAGAAAAAGGGGGTGGATAGGACAAAAAGTAAAGGTGAAGAAAAGGATTCTTACTTTGCTTGTCGAAAAAGATGATTAGAAAGCTCAAAGGGATTTGAAAGCTTGATAGTACTCGTGCTGTGAAAAGATTATGATTAGAGTTTTGGAAGGGTTTTTAAAGAGATAGTTAACTCAGGTTAAGGCTTGCTTACCGCAATGTTAACATCATGCATTTTAATTAAGACATGATATCCTTACATGACAATTCAATTTTCGAGGGCAGCGTGGAATCATTACCTTTAAAATTTAATTCTAAAAGTGATGAAACATTTTGAATTCTCTGAAACTCTAATTAAAAAGCAATCATTTTGCTCAACACCTTGCAAGAAGACCAAAACACCTACTACATTTTGACACAAACTCTCCCCAAGATGGCTTCATCGGTCAAAACCTTAACATACTTTACCTACATAATTTTATGAGAAAACTCGTGCTCCCTAATGTAAGACTAAAGGATATACAAAACTCAAATACAAAAATGATTTACAAGTAAAAGAAAACATACAAAGGTATAAAAGTATAAGTAAATATGTACACCAATATCAAGATGCAATTTTAAAAAATTGGAAGAATTATACATTACAAATGCATCCATGTGTTCAGATTCTTTGGCAAGGAAGAACTGTGGTATCATCGCTTCTGCTCCACATCATGACTCTCTGCGTCATGATTATTCATTGCAGTAAATTTCTGCTCCCAATCACTCATCGCAATGCACAAATGATCTTTCTTGGTCCTTATCGCGGAGCAAGGTGAAACATGAATCTCATTAGCTTGACGCGAGTACACTTTCTTTGACGACTTCATAGAGGTTCTCATTTTTATTTGCGACCAAATGCATCCATTGAGATTTCTCTTAGTTATCCACCAAAAGATATACTAATCATTCGGCTTGTTCAAGTAATCACAAATTACCCTAGTACCTTGAACCTCTTCGTACAATTTTTGGCTAACCGTGTGATTCACCAAGATCAAATATTTTGCCCAAAATCAAAGTAAGACTCTACTCTAATATCTGAAAAATTAACTCCCCAGCAACGGCACCAAAAAGTTGGTACTTGTGTGTTTGTGTGGACTTAGTGGTTTTTCCTTGGTATAGTGCAATCACAATATGTCACAAACCAGGTTCATCGCATGTAAGATGCTCACCGTATCTTTTTGTATCATGTGCTTGATTCTATACAATGGTCATGGGTCATGATCATAACATGTAAGTGCTCACTATGTCCCTATTCATATGGTAATAGCTAAGTCCTCGTTGAGTATAAGTTTTTCTACCGTTCGCCCAAGTGCAAGTGAACAACAGGTTTACCTGGATGATCCAAGGTCGAACACAGGAAATTGGTTCCAAACATTAGCTCTAGGGTCTACTTATCAGTTAGGCATTATGACAATTGAATTAAAATAATATTTAAATTGAACTAAAACTAACTACTTACACCAAGAGATTCATTCACAAGAGAATAAATTATGGCAAGATAAAAGATTGAGAGAACTAACTTGCATAAAGAAGGCAGTGAAGAAAGGTGTCATGCTATCAAGCAAATAAGCTATATGACCACCTCGATGCGATATAACTCACCAAGCTATCTTATATTTAAAGCATGCTCCTCTCAGAGTCATTAAACACCACACTTGGTTTCCTTTCGGGTCCAAATGACTAAGACAAGCTATGGTTTCTATCTAGTAGCACTTATTTATTCTACTTAGAGAGTGCTTCACGTTTAAGGACAACAACCTCTCAATGCCTATTGTCCACACTTGTTCGCCTTTTGGTATACAAATGAAAGAAGTCATCTAGCAAGGTTAAGAAAAATCTTTCTTACGTGTGTTAGCCACGTCCTTGCTACTCACCCTCTAGAGTAGTCGGCGGCATACACTAGCCAAGTGTAGAATGTAGCTCAGTTAATACACTAAGCAGTATAAATAAACATTACTTATCGCAAACAAATCATAAACCTAAACTACAAATAACAAAAAGACAGATAAAGAGTAGAGGCATGGATGGATTGAAAAATGTATAAAGATACATTGTATTAAAGAATGAAGGTCTTCGGTCAATGTACTATATGACTCGATACAATGTAATGAATAGTAAAATGGAAAAAGGAAGAAAATGAAATACAAGTTAGGGAGAACGAGGGATGGACCCTTCTCCTCTCAAACTATAAGCTTTCGCGTTACAATCTGGTTGGACAAGATGAAGGAATGTTGTATAGACGGTCGTTAGGATAATCCTTGCCACCAACTCTCTAAGTTTTGGTCCATGCAAGCTCCCACACTTTGTCCTTTAGTGAACCCTGCTCGTGTGATGACGTGGTTCCTCACCTTGAGATGTAATTTTCGAATGAGTTCCCATTGCATAGTTCTTGCGCGAGATGTTTCATTTGCTTCACTAGTTTCTTCCTTTGTATTCATCTTGCGTTTAGACATTAAAATCACATAAAGCAGGCGTAATGGTTATGTAAAGTGTATTTCTAAATACTTATGTATTTACATCATAAATTACGTGCTCTGATCATCTTCTTATGTGTTTTGACCTCATTATTCTATATAAGAGGCTATAATAACAGGTATATCTATACGTTATCAAGAGTGAGATCATAAGGTTAGCACATGGCCAGACGCCTAAGGGGCATGTGCGAGTGCGTGCTTCTTCTTGTCCATGCCTATGGCCAAAATACCATGACATTGCGTTTTGGACTCTTTTTGTTATTTTTGAAAATTTTAAGTAAAGTTGACATATTTTTTTTATTAAGGGAATTTATTTAAGATTAAATTCTCTTATTTTAGGACGAGAGAAAATTTTAAGAATTTATAGGCCAAGAAGTTCAGCTATGAGTAGTGAGTGAACCTTCGAATCCTAAACTTATTTTATAAATGTTTTATTTGTCTAAAATGATTTATGAAATACTTTTAAACGCAAGCATGTTTTATTGATTCTATTTATTTGAATTGAAATATTGAGAAATGTAGAATGTATAAATGCTTGTTTTCACAAATCTTATCAAAACATTATGATTGAAAGACCGATTCACTTGTTGGTTTGCAAACACTTGAGATAATTATTATGAATGTTCTATATTTTCAAACCTATACCTTGGACCATGGATTTGGAATTTATGGATTACAGACTCTCGACGCTTGTGAGGTAGTGTCTAAGGTCTGAGAGGTTTTGGATTATAGGTCTTTCAGTACCTGTCATCATATTCTTAGGCTTTGAGCTATGTATGATGGTGCTTTAGCCCTTTGAGGACATCTACATGCATGTTAGAGGACTGTGGGCACTGGTTACAAGGGTTTTGC
>JBBPDI010000029.1:20734393-20754846 GCA_037974545.1 Cucumis variabilis | reverse complement strand
AGTACGATGGTTGTCCAAATATTTCCCTCAACGAGTCTATGATTTCTTTAGCTGTGGCTAAGGACTCATGTTTCTTTTCCAAAACACTAGTCATGCTGGCAAGAATGTAGACACAAGCCTTTACATTAGCTTTGACCCATCGATCATATGCTTCTCGAATAGTTCAGTTAGCATTTGAGGCTGGGGCTTGAGGACATTCCTTAGTTAAGACAAATTTTAAATTAACAATTACAAGTATTGTATTTAATTGAGATTTCCATGCCGCATAATTATCGCTATTAAGTTTCTAAGAAGCTAAAAGTTGTACTATAGAGCTATTCATGTTGGAAAGATAAACATATTCATTTAGAAACTACAATCACTAGAGAAGCCAATCTAGTTTAGCAAATCCTAATAATGTACCCATCATTGTAAAGTTTTGCAACGATATTTCAAAGGTTTAGAATAACCCCCACGGAAGGGTAGTCGATTATTCCTTCTTTGAACCAAGACAATCTTGACCAGATGCCTACTCTTGAATATCTCATATTCCTATAGTATTTAGTTATCACTATTTCGATTGAAAATATACTAACAACTTAGTAATTTTGTAAGTGTAACCCTCCATTTTCAAATCTCAGAGATTAGAATTATTATGCTCCCGAAAGTGGAAAGTCAACATAAAAACTAATCAAGGAGACCTATCCACATTTAGAATTCACGATGTTCTGAATCTTATAACACAACCCTCCAAAGGAAATGTCTCTCCAAGACAGACAAACAGACACATTATAGGAATCTCACAGTGTGACCCAATGGAAGAGACCGTGGGATGTGTTGTCATCTATTCCTCACCCATTTACTATGAACTACTTCCCTTATTCACCTTGATATTGATCCATGCAAACTCTTCGTAGGGAGTTCGCTCCTATGCACAGCCCAAAGCTCTGCATAGACCTCACGATGTGAACTCTTAGGGATGCTAGAGCTTAAAAGTTGACTACTTCTTTCTAGCTGAAGTGTTCTGTAATGGTTTTAAGGGTATTTTACTACTTTAGGATTTTGTTTAGGCTAACTAAAAAAAATCCTAAGTCTAGGTGAAACATCCGAGCATAACCATTATTCTAGATTTTAACCAACGATGTTTAGATCATAAACTAGTTTTATTACCTCATATCTCTCACACATGCTTATAAAGCTAGCTTAACTAGGCTCAAGAACGGATTACTATCTCCAGGTAGGAGGTGTTCTGTAAACCGTCAACTTAAGAACCTCCAAACCTTAGTCATCTTATCTGATTTGTTGACAAGATCTAATCAGGTAAGCCTCTTGTAACCAGTTTTACAAAATATCGACTTAATTCTACAAAAGAGGTAGATATGCTTAACCTAGGTGAGCATGTAAGTTATCTTTGTTATATATTTTAAAAGTCTAATTCATTTTATAACACTTATAAAAGAACTAGGAAAAACTATAACAAACAAACAATATATAACCATTATATAAAAATCAATTAATATGAATTTTAATTTATTTAACTTTCAATTAAATAATATTTAATTAAGTTAATTAAATCAATAATTAATTAATTAATTTCATTAAATTACATTTAATCAAAATTAATGTGATTAATTAATGATTTAATGATATTAATTTAACTAATTAAACAATTAATAATCACATTAATTAATCAATATACATACTGTATATTATAAAAATTATAATGTATTAAATGCATGAATATGTTAACCTATAGTGGGATTTTAAATCCATATGACATACTACACATACAATTTTAATTAAAACATACATCACATGCATAATTAATTAAACACCCTAAAATGAATTGGTTTTGACTCCTAAATGTAAGAACTAAATTATTATAATAATAATTTGGTGAATTACATTAGAGCTTCCAAAGCACTCGAATCGACTTGAAAAGCTTTAAAAATCCACTGAATCGGCCTAAAAATCATTTGACTGGCCTAAGACCTAACGATTGGGCTTGAACTGGCTCAAATACCTTTGAACTAGTCCAAGAACCCAACTATTAGGCATGAATCGACTAGCCCAACACTTGGGCTTCATGCGCACGCGGGTCGAATTGGGTCAGTAGGGGAGACGTGTGTTGCGTGAAGGATAGACAAAGACTGGATCGAGTGCGAGTCAAAAATAGGCATGCGGGTGCGTAAGAACTTGGGTGAGGCATGCACGAGGCTGGGCTGTGGGCCACGTGAAGTGTGCCTGACGAATGCAAGGCAGACGAGCAGGCCGGACGCGAAGCTTTGGCTGAGGCAAGGGCGTCAGGCGTATCACAAAGTGGGTCGAAGACCAAGTTTTTGGGGTCTGAGCCTTCTTCTAGGGTCTGTCATTCTCTTTTCTTAAATTTTTACCTTTTCTCTCACCCGATTGATGAAATTACATCCTAATTTCAACTCTAATGACTCCAAAAAAATGACAGACCCTTTGCAATAATAAATTAAGCCACAAAACGGGCTAATTACAATAATTATTACAAACAACAAAGTTAATTTATCTAATAAATTAACAAAATCCACCATATGCAATTAAGTAAAATTAAGCATTCTTTGATACCAAATGATGGAAACGGTAGACATGCACAACAAAATAAGGATCAAATTTTACTCTAATTGAAACAGCGATATGGTTAAAAGAAAACACATCTTTAATGCTTTCTTTTCTTCTAATCTCTTCACAATCTCCTCGCGAACTCGAAGCTGGGACTACCAGTAGAGTTGACCCACTATTCTCCGGACTTGGATCTGAGTTGTGGAACTCGATTGGTGAAAGAAAAAATAGAGAGAGATGATATCCTTTTCGAGGAACCTAACTATTAGGTCTTTTTGTTATTGAGAGAAAAATGGTTCTTCGTTTATTTTGTAATTCTCAATTACAAAAATTAATCCTTGCATTTCTCAAACACAAGGGTCCTTTTATTTTTGCAAAAGAAACTTTTATAAGCAAACTACATGTAAGAGTTTCCTTATCTCACCATTTGGCATTCTTAGTAGGGTAGGTGTCTTGCATGTAATAAGTCACTTGCATATCATATGCAAGTGATAAGTTTGCCAAATCTCAACAAGTTTTTATTACTTAAATTAGTCTAAGGGCAATATGATAATTCAACATTTAAATCAAATTGAAAGTTTGACTTTTTCAAGTCCAAAGTCAACACTTTGACTTTTTACCATTTTTTTTTGTCTTTATTAATTTTGACCTTCCAAACATTAATTCGTATTCATTTTTTTTAAATTCAAATCACATTTGAATGTAAAGTCGGTCAAAGTTTGAATTTTCAAAGTCAAAAGTCAACATTTTAACTTTTTACATCAATTCCCAGCTTCTAAACATGAATCAATATTCATATTTGTAATATTTTAATCATATTTAAACATGAAGCTCTATCTTAAGCATATAACCGGTAACTATATCAAATATATTCGTTAGTTTCTCTCTCTTTACCTAATTCAAACAATTTGAATTATTCCATCATAATGTTCCAAGTTGATTCCTTGTGAGCTAGCGGGGGAACCTAATGGACCTATAAATCATGGGCTCCAACGATCTGAGATTAACTGGCTAAACTCTTTTAGATCGAGTTAATCAACCTTCGTTAACTAACGGATCATTCCACTAAAGTCTCGTAGTTGCACTCTCCTTACTATAGATATATTGTGTCAATGTGATATAGTCATAATTAAGTTAATCCTTCACAGGTTGTTCGTAATCTTGGCTAGGTCAAAGTGTCGTTTTACCCCTAAGACTACATCTTGTTCCATAGATCCTATTTATCCACTATTGAACAAATGGTTTAAGGTCCAACTTTTAAATCGAATCTCTCTTGGGCCAATGAAAGGATGAGGCCACTTGTTCAAGACCTGGATTTAGTCTTGAAGGGAACAACCTATCTACTATCCCTAAAATAGGTAGGAGTGAATTCTGTCATACACCTTATGTCCCTAGCTATCCACAAAGTCTTACCCCTAAAATGGGAGGCTTATTGGACCAGCGCCATTGAGCTACCTCACCTATACAGATCTAAGGATAATTTCATGTGAATAGAAGTTCATAGTTAGCTCAGAATTAAGATTAAGTTACATTGGATACCTATAAACAAAATAGTCGATTTTATTAAAGTCAACAGTGTTATAACCTAAAAGCAACTATTTCTATGGTTCCAGTCTTATGTAGACTCTTTACATAGGATGCCCCCACTTTTCCATGTCTCTACATGAACAATTTAGGATCACATCCTTTGCTCTAACTACAAGCAAGTCATATCCATAATCTCTCTAGAATAAGGTGTTCAACCGTAGTTGTATACTATAGACTATTTAGGCTATATAATCGAACTTGATCCATGTTTATGTCTCTACATAAAGTTCAAGTTTACTCAATAATAACCTTAGAACCTTTGTTTATTGGCTTTAAGATTATAGTATCAATAATAATTTTATTGAATAGAATATGAGTACAAAACAAAAGTTTTAGCAAATAAATTCCAACACAATCAACAACAAAAAAAAAAAAAACTTTAATAAACCAAAAACATTCAGTTGTATTAACAAAGAAAAAATCACTAAATAAAAAGGGTGGGATAGCAACAGCACGCGAGACAGAGGAAATGGCAGACGACAACAAGGGAAGAGAGAATGATGACGAAGAGCGATGAGCAAGTAGCTTCTCAATCAGGACTGAACGAAGGATTTTGGGTGGGAATGTGGCATGTTAGGGTAGATCTGTGTAATAGTAGATCTGTTTGTTTTTTTTTTTAAAAGGAGATCTACTGGTGCTTTTAAATTTCTTATAACTCCTTGTCGCCACGTGTCTGCGACGACGCAGAGCGACCGATGTTTGTAAAAGGGTTAGTTTTAAAACAAAATAGAAGTTGCCACCAATCTTTTTTACGGTGTAACTGAACACCGAAATAAAGTAAACAATTTAAAAAATGATCTACGAAAACTAAGTTGAGTTCGGAAATAATTTGTGTATGAAAAAGGTATTAGCACCCTACAAAACCCATTTAGAAAGTGGTGACCAAATTTCAAATCTTGAATTGAAAATATTCTTTAATTTCTTTTAAAATTAATGTCTTATTTTACCCCAATTACTCAAATATTTGAAGCAATTATCTCATAAGATAAGTGGAGAGCATTCCATCAATTGGACTATATTGAAGAAAATTTTTTCACCTCAAGAAAGTGAGAAATTAGTATAATTTCTCAAAATCTGTCACAGGAATAACCTTATAATAAAGAGATGTTTTTTAAAAAACATGAATTAAAATCATTTTTTTAGGATCAAATCTTGGACTATGAAAGATGTGATCCTTCACCTAAAAAATTCTAGAAAATCAAACTTCCAAATTTCTAAGATTTAGTCGTAGGATTTTGTTTTAGAAAAATAGTATAAGTTATTAGAAAAGATCGATTAGGAAACCTTATGAAATCATAGATTAAATTTTGAACATTTGAACAAAAACATAAAAAATTATAACTTTAAAGAATTTTTTTTAAGTGATTAAAAAAAGTCTTTATTTTAAAACATAGAGAATTGGAAGGATTTTAAAACATTGAAAATTTTAACTAGAAAGATTTATAAATTTTATATAGAAATCAAAATAAAGCTTAATAGGAAAAACTAGATATATAAAAACAAGAGTAAAAAAGCATCATAATAAGTTAAGAAAACATAAAATTTCATATTGAGATTTTAATAAAAACATATTGAAAATAGATCTCGGACTTCCAAAGAATTGATTTTCTCCACTCAAGAATTCTAGAAAATCGGACTCCAAAATTTTCTAGATTCGGTCGTCAAAAGCTTTTCTTAAAGAAAATTAAATGAAAATATTATGAAAAAAATCAAACAACTAAGCAAGAATATATATATTAAACGGACCAAAAAACAAACACAAACATTTAAATAAGCATATGTATAAAGATAAAAATAGATATAAAATAAACAATAATCTATAAGTAAAATAAAATAGAAAATAAAATTACTAGAAAAAGAAGAAAGAAAGTAAGAACATATTATGAGTTAAAAAAAAAATAAACAAGATATGAAATAATGTAAATAAACAAACAAATTTACTATAAGAGAAAGGAAAATATAGGAATGAGATAAAGAAGTAATTATAAGAGAAGAAAAAAAATAGAGAAATAGGAAGAAGGAAAGTAAACAAATAGGGAGAAAAATTAATATTAAATAGTATATAAAAATGAGAAAATACTAAAGAAACAAGAATAAATGCTATGAAGAGAGAGAGAAAAAATTAAATATAAAATGCTAAATATAAAAAAATTAAAGATAAATATATAAAGAATAAAGCTCGAGAATAAATTAACGAAAGAAAAAAAATAAATAACAAAATGTACAACAAATATGTATAATAAAAAAAATTATATTTAAAAGAGAAACTTACAAAATAATAAAATAAAGAATTATACGAGAAAGAAAGTAGAAAAATAAGGACAAGACTGATAAGCAAATATTTAATCTTTCTTTCTTTTTAAAATTTTTTTTTATAGAAACTTGAAAGAAAATTAAAATAATGAGAATAGTAAGAATATACATAAAAAAATAAAGACTTTGAAGAAAAATAAAAATAAGAAGAAGAAGATGAACAAAAGAGAAAAGAAGGAAATATTGAAATCCAACACACTAAACTCACTTCTTGTTTGAATAGTGGATCATTGGGACCAAAGCCCTAGCTACCATACACCTCCAATTAATTTAGAGTTTTATTTTTTTTTATTTTCTTTTGTGTTTGTTGTATTCTATTGTATGGAGTTTTTGGAAGAAAGATGAAGATTTAGGGGTTCCTAGAAGAGAAAATAAAATGAATTTTGTAGATTTTTTTTTTGTTTTATTTTTTTTAAGAAGAGATGAATGTTAATAGAAGTAGAGATTATGGAGGTTTAGATGAAGTGAGGATGGAAAGGTTGTAAAAATCTAGGGTTTTGTTTTGTGACCTTTTCTTTTTTGTTCCTCCTTTTTATCGATGAAGAAGAGATTATTTATAGCCAAAATAGCTTTTTCAAATGGATAAAAATTCAAAATGGCTAGTTTTTTTTTATTTAATTTGAAAATAATACCAACATTAACATTCATCTCAAAATGGAATGAAGCCGTTATTAACAAAACCAATTTCAAAAAGTTACCATATTGAGTAGTTCTCCACCTATCTTAGTTAAATTAACTAATTGGTTTAGTTACTCTAACCAAACTACCCACAAAACTTTAAAAGTAATTAAATAACATTTTTTTACAAAGTTGGTAAATTACAAAATTAAAAATAACCAAATCAAGATGAAAATTAATCTAGCAATTGAATTAATTTTAAATATGGTTGGACAAAATAGGTGGCTACACTCCTGAGAGTGCTATGTATCGTGCTGAGAGTTACAAATGTTTTTTAAATTCTTTGGTCTAACTTCTGATGATGGTGTACGTCGTCGAGAGTTGTGAGCGAATTGCGATGTCGTAGCTAAAGTGTCAGGAATTAACCTATGTCTCTATGTCGTTTTGCTCGACACCTGTTTCATGCATTAAGATATCAATTTTTTTCAGTGTAATATCTATTATCAATGTTTATAATACTCTCCCTTTAGATGTAAGCCCCTGATCGCATACCACCAATGCAACAAAGACCCTACGACGAGAGAGTATGTGTATACGACCTAACCCCAAGAAGGAAGTCTGGTTGAGGAAAATCATTGCAATGAAATCACTTGGGTAAGAGTGTAGTGCTTGAGAAAGAGCGCAAAAGAATAAAAAAGGTGACGCAAAGAGAAATACCTGTATAACTTATATCACGTAGTTGTAAGCAATGCGATAAAGACAAGTGGCATAAAGAAGCCTATTTTGGATGTCGAGAGTTAGGCGTTTGACACAGTGGTGTGAAAAGAAGTATTTATGTCTATAAAGCTTTAGGTGTCCTATTGACAAAACTAGACGACCTAAGAAGAGAAATAAAGGCTTGTAGCTTTCTGAGGAGATAAAGAGAGTCAAGTGATTTAAAGAAGTTTGACTTTTCTAAGAGAACGTGCGCGTCTTAATGGAAAGTTAAATCGCCAACTGATATTCAGACCACGTGTCGGGTTTGGGTTGGCTGTATAACTCAGAAAAATGGCGAGGAGACGCGTGTATAGCATGAAAGTGATCTTTAGATGAGAAGGCCATTGAAATAAAGCTAACAATTCAAGGAAAGGGGGGTCGAAGAAAAAAGGGAGAATTTCTAAGGAAAAGGACAAGAGGAAGTTGAAGTGTGGAGTGTGGAATTGCAAGGTGAGAGAACTGCTACAGAGAAGAAAAGTACAGAAACAAAGAGGGAAGGAGTTGAGATTGAGTGTATATATGTGGTTAGGTGTTGAGGCCATGCGAACTATTGTTCTAAGTATGTATAGCCAAGCTAAGAAAGAAAGATAGTCTTTCTGCAGTCTTACATGACGTGTTAATTATAGAAGTTTTTTTACGCCTGAGGAGCCGGTTGGTAAGTGCATCGCTCCTCATTGCGTATGACTTAGCTAAAAAAGAAAGTGAGTGTAATACCCAGGCAGGCAAAGCTAAGCTCGAGAAGCCAGAGAGCTAAGTTAGGGAATATGTAACCCTAAGCGTGGTCTGCTAAGAGTGGTGGTTGGCGATCGAGGTAAAGGGCTAAAGTACACCTCTACACTTCTAGGTACCTACCACAACAAGTAGTGTTTAGTGGAACAGAGAGAAAAGGGTTTATAGAGAACTACTCTCAAGTTGGAATATTGATGACTCGAGGAGAAGGGGTTGAAGAAATGGGTCTTAAACCCTTGAAGACCTCAACGCAAAGAGTTGTACCTCGACAAAAAAAGAGAACAACGTGCATTGCTACACAATGAGGTTGTTAAGCATCAAGACAGTGCAAAGACCAATATTGAGGCCGCATAACCCAGTTAAGATGGAGAGATAGAGATCTTTGATAATCTCATACGGTATGAGAGCCGTGTCATCTTACCATGCACCTAAAAAGTCATTTGGAAGGCAGGTTTGTCACACCCTACCTCGAGCACCTGCTTGTTCAGCTCAAGATGTGGTGTGATGTTAGCTGAAGCCATTCACCTCTAAAATAACTTCAACTGACCTTTGACACAAATACATGAAACATTTTTCAGCGAAATTCTTTAAACTTTGAAATACTTTAAAACGATAGTGTAACCCATTTAAAATGTCTTTTATAAATACCAAGTAAAATGTACAAAACATGGAAAATATAAACTTTTAATAAAACACAGTAATACTTTTTAACAATTCTATTCCTTTCATGATTGAAAATTAGATTGGTCTGGCAATAGTAAGTTCAACACGCAAAGAGTTAAAATCTGTACCTGAAAAGAGGAAAAACATTTTGAAGAGTAAGTCGAAAGACTTAGTGAGCAATGGTTTCATAAAAAAAGTTTTCATAAAATAATTTAATATAAAACTGAAGTTTAAATACATTTATCAGTGATCATTCATTTTATAACACGATACTTGAAACATTTGCATAGCTTTTGTAAGACAATGTTCCATAGCCACATGCAGTATTAATCCTCTTCATCCGAAGGCGAAACAATCGATAGAAAATAGTATTCACTATAATCCTCCTCCTTTAAGGCATAAAAATATTTCCTTCCTGATGACTCATAAACTATAGGCTCGTCAATCATACCATCAATATAGAGTTAACCACATGTATACAATAGGCCTCATGGAATATTCAGGTTAGAAGAAAACATTTGAAAACATTGAAATATTTCCTTTGCTTTCATCAGTAAATCATTCAAACATAGTATAACTTGAATCATCAGTTCAATAAACATTTATCATAAATCATATCTTTGAAAAATAACTTGAAAATGATGTTTTATCAATCACTTCACAAGTTATTGCTTGTGTAGCTTGAAACAATGTTTAATAAATAGTTTTCAAATCAGTGTGTTACTCAGTGCATTTGAATGGATCATTGGTTGTGTAATTTCTATTAAGCTTTTCTGATATGAAATTTCACATTTAATCCTTTGATCATGGAAATATCCAAAATTTCTCTTAAATTTCACAAAATAGCAAAACAGCAAAAAAATGGCCTTTTGGTGCCAATTGATATGGTAATTAAGGCTAGTTGCACGTGCATGGCTTGAGGGCCTTGTTCTGTGCTAACCTCGCTGAGGTGGGCCGCGTTCTAACCTCATAGTGAGGGATGCCGCTGTTTGTGTGGAGTTGGCTGTTGTTTGTGGTTGTGGTATGTGTTTTATTAACCTACGGTGCTAAGCACTTAGTTTAGGACTTAAAGTGTACAATTAATTCTATACGATAAGTCATTGATCATGATCACTATACGTGAAATTCTCACTATGTACCTCTTTATTGCGAAACGACTAAACCCTTGTTGGATGCAAATTTTTCTACTGCTTGACCAAGTATACGCGGAGCAATAGATTTATTTGGATGATCCAGTGTCAAACACAGGGAATTGATATCAAAGCTTAGTTCTGAAGTTTACTTATCAATCAGGTGGTATAAAAGAATAAATTGAATAGTATAAAGAATGTAAGAATGATCTCTGACTCCTATCTACACCTGAAGAGTCTCTAAAAGGGGAAGGAGATAAATTACAAGTGATGATACAAACTAACTTGTATGTGAAAAGGGGTTGAAGGAATGTCTATGCATTATTGTGCGATTAAGCAATGTGAGAGTCTCGATGTGACATTACTTGCTTCACCAACTCATGATTAAGGCAAGCTTCTCTCGAAATCTTTGAACACCACACTTGCTCACCTCTCGGGATCCAAGTGACTAAGCATACTAATGCAAGCTATGTCGAGAAGTTTTTGTTTTTAATACTTGTAGAACTTCACTTTTAAGAACAACCACCTCTCAACGCCTAGCGTCCATACTTCTTCACCTTTCAAGATACAAATGATAGAAGTTATCTCACTAAGGAGGAGTTTATAACCAAACTCTTCCTTGTACGCGTTAGCCTTATCCTTGCTACTTGCCCTCTCTGATAGTTAGCGATTTATGCTAGCAAGTGATGATCATAGCTCAACTAACACGACGATAATCATAAACTTGACTTCTTATCAAAAGTTATCATAAACTTAACCTTTAATAACACATCGACGAATGAAAAGTCAAGACATGATGGATTGAAAAGGTATAATCATGCAATATATTATAGAATGTAGGCCTTAAGTCATTGTATAATATAAACATATATATTATAAAGAAATACAAAAATGGAAGACAAAAAAAGATAGAGAAGATTACAAGTTAGGGGACAAATGAAACATGGGTTCTTCTCCTATTAGAAGCTCAACTCTCGCTTTTAAGACTGATCGGAGAAGAAGAAGAAACTCTTTTACAGAAGATGGAAAGGCTATTCCTTTCCACCTTTCTCTCTCTAGGTTTTAGCCCCCTTTAACCTCTCAGCCAATCTATTCAAACGTCTGGCCTCTTAGCCCATACATGCCTCTCTTGTTTGGTTGGAGGTGGAGTTCTTTTAAAGGTAACTTTCAGTGAGAAATTTCTATCCTTCTTAGCATGTCGGTGCCACCCATCAAAAGGTGTCTATTACGAGTCATGTCATCTGCAACTCCTATTCTTGTCTTTCAGTGAACCGCTTTTCTTTATTGTACTTTGGTCTTCTTACCTAAGAGGGTTATTTCTCAACCAGAATGCATAGAGCTGGTATAAGATCCTCTACGATTCACACGTTTCTTCTTTCTTATTAATCTTGTGTTAAGACACTGTAAACATGGTGAAATAGGCGGGACAGCTTCTGTAAGATCCATCTCTAGGCATTTATGCAATTTTAATATAAACTACGTGTTTTGACATACTTCTTCTCTATTTTGATCTCATTATTCTAGATTCACCCAAAAACTGACCTTCTTGCCTTTTCTTAATCAAAACATCAATCTTTTCGCATCCAATTTACACAACAACCCTCCTCAACAAACTAGACACAAATTTTGATCTTTTGGAAGTAATTAGAAGTAATTAGCATGAGTGAATTATGAGAAATCCCTGGCTGAAAAAGTCTATTTATAGGGGATCCTTGCATGAAACTTAATTGACACCTCCTAGCTCCTTGCTTAAATCTACCTCTAAATCTCCTTGTTACACCTTCTGCTTCTACTCCACGTCCTCCTTGGCCGTAAAAATGTATGTAAACCAATTAGAACACTTGGATTAGATTTAAACCTATTGCTATAAGCATGCCACGTAGTTTCCAAAATTCCTACATAACCTCTATGATCTTTTTCGCGTAGCCTTGTCTGGCCAACCAAAACGCTCAATGTCATCTCATCTCATCTCATCTACTAACCTCTTAGTCCATTTAACGCCCTAAGCTTAGAAGAGAGACATGAATGAACCGATATCATATTTGAATGAGAGGGATCCTGAGGACATGAAATGAGAACATGAACATAATGTTAAGAAATACTTGAAAGAATTAAAAGTTACTACCTATACTAATAAGGTACACCTTTTTTCGGTGGCTTGATAATAGGAACTCTAAAGTTAAGTGTGCTTAGCTTGGAGCAATTCTATTTGGGTAACCACCTAAGAATTTTCCTAGGATGCATGCGAGTGAGGACAAAACATATTGAAAGGACTTGTGTTGGTTTGTGGGGATGAGTTTCATTCTAATAAGCCTTCGAGACATGTAAGGATGAAGCTGCCAGGTTGTAGAGGATGCAGGAGAATGTCGGAAACCTAAATTCTAAATCTTGGTTTGAATCTTAGACCTAGGACGTTACAAATGTAATGACCTAAACTTTTTTTTAACTAAGTTAAGGTCATTACTAAAAAGATAAATATCAAAAGACACTTTCTTAAAAAGAGAAAAACTTAAAATTTTATAAAATTAATTTCAAGTAATTGTTTGAAGACATAAAATCGACAAAACTAATAAAAATAATTTAAAAACACCTACGGGTGCTAACATTTTAAAGAAAATTAGAGTAAATAAATAAGATAAAATTTTAGATAAAATGTCTAAATTTAAAATATTGAGAAACATACATAGATGCGGAATCAAAACTGAGTCCCCATATGGCATATCACAGATCCTTCCAACGTTTACCAGCTTTACAGGTCCTCTACCTTTGCATAAAATATTAAACATAGGAAAGAGTGAGTATATAAAATATACCCAATAAGGGACCCACTAACAATCTAGCTAGGTGATCTGTTAACTTTCTGTTAGAAAGATAATAATAGTGCCGTGTGTCCAATTGAGCACACCTGAGCGAGTGAGAACGTATGAACACTCCTTATTGTGTGAGTGACCTGTAGGAACACCTCTTATCGTATGAGTGATCGTAGGCACACAGTTCATAACATGTATGTTATATGTAGATACACCTCTTATCGTGCAAGTGGTCCCATCGGAACACCTCTTATCGTGCGAGTGACCCCGTATACACAGTAAAACTATATCCTAACATGCATGTGACCCGTAGGTACACCCCTAAATCATGCAAGTGGTACCGTAGGATCACCCTTTATCATACAAGTGGCCTTATAGATAGGATCACAATACAGGTGGGATAAAATAAAATAACTCAACAGATATAGTTAATAGATACACTACAGTCCAAAAGCATGTAACATTGTCACAACATCATAAACATGACATGAATATTAATCATAACGTCCTTAATCATGTGATTAATATATCATGTATCATAAACATCATAAACATATCAGTCATCATCGTCAAACATAATATCAGTCATCATCATCAACATAATATCAATCATCAACGACAACATCTCATTATTCATTTTCATCTACCATCAATGCATGGTCACACTACATGTAGCTCTTAAAATTTAATTTGAAGATTCGGTAGTAGAATCTCTTACCTCGAGATTAGCTAAAAAAAGTATAATCTTTTCCTGACAATCAATTTTCCAACTAAAGTAGATTCTAAATAGTAAGGAAAAATCGAATATCTTAATTAATTAATATTAGCAGTTTGCTACAGTCTTCAAAATTCTCTAATTAGTCAACTTACACAAATTTGAGGTTGAAACCAATTCAACCTCAATCGAAAACACTCCACAACTAAAAACCTCCAACTAAAATTCAGCCAGATGAACCTAAGGAAAACAATCCAACTTTAAGATAATTTAACTTATTTCAAAAATAGATTTTCCTACAAAAAAAAATCAATATTTGATGGGCATACCTAACACCTAATCAAAACATACCAAAGAAAAATCTCAAAGTTGCACCAAAAGCAAATGGCTTGAAAAACAGTGGCTTGACTTAGATATGAGGAAAACGACTCAATTCTAGGGGAGATTAGCTTGGATGCAGCTTGGGAAGGGAAAATGGCTTGGGTGAGAGGGAGAGTGGCTCGAAGATGGCTTGGAGGTATGCGTGTACGACTCGGAGTACAACATGAATCACGTTCGGTTAGAACTCGTAGTTTGTAATCATATTCTATTCAATAGAGTCGTTATTGATACTATAATTTTAAAGCCAATAAACTAAGGAACCGAGACTAGTATTAAGTAAACTTTAACTTTATGTAGAGACATAAACATGGATCAAATTCGAGTATATAGCCTAAATAGTCTATAGTATACGAATACGGTTGGGCACCTTATTTTGGGAACACTATGAATGTGACTCTGTTTATAGTTAGTACAAATGATGTGATCTTGAATTATTCATGTAGAGACATGGAAGTGGGGGCATCCTATGTAAAAAGTTTACATAAGACTGGACCATAAAATAGTCACTTTTAGGTTATAACACGATTGACTTTAATAAAACTGACTCTTTTGTTTATACATACCCAGTGTAACTTAATCTTAATCCTAAGCTAACTATGAACTTCTATTCACATGGAATTATCCTTAGATCTGCATAGGTGAGGGCGGCTCAATGACGCTGGCCCAATAAGCCTTTCATTTTAAGAGTAAGACTGAGTGGATAGCTAGGGACATAGGGTGGAAGACAAAATCCACTCCTACCTATTTTAGGGATAGAAGATAGGTTGGACCTTAAACTAATTGTTCAATATTAGATTAGTGAAACTTAAGGAGCAAAATGTCGTCTTGGGAATAAAATGGTACTTTGACCCAATCGAGGTTACGAAAACTTGTGAAGGATTAACTTACTTATTATGGTTATATCAGATAGACATAAATATATCTATAGTAAAGGGAGTGCAACTACGAGACTTTAGTAGAATGACCCATTAGTTAACATAGATTGATTAACTTGATCTAAAAGAGTTTAGTCAGTTAATCTCATATCGTTGGAGTCCATGATCTATAGGTCCATTAGGTTCTCTCGTTAGCTCACAAGGAATCAACTTATGACATCATGATGGAATAATTTGAATTGTTCGCATTAGGTAAAGAGAGAGAAATCGACGATTATATTTGATATAGTCGTCGATCATAAATTTAAAAAAAGCTTTATGTTTATATGTGATTTAAATATTAAAAATATGAATACATATTCATATTCAGAAGCTCAAAATTGATGGAATGGTCAAGTTGTGAAAGTCAAAATGTTGAATTTTTTACTTTGAAAAGTCAAATTTTGACTGACTTTATATTCAAATGTGATTTAAATTTTGGAGAAATGAATGTGAATTCGTGCTCAGAAGGTCAAAATTAGTCGAGAAAGACAAAATGGAAAAAATTCAAAATGTTGACTTTTGATTTGAAAAAGTCCAACTTTGAATTTGATCTAAATGTCAAATTACCATATTGCCCTCAAACTAATTTAATTAATAACACTGGTTGAGATTTGGCAAGCTTATCACTTGCATGTGATATGCAAGTGGCTTATTGCATGGAAGACACCTAGCCCACTAATAGTTAGTGGAATGTCAAGTGTTGAGATAAAGGAATCCCTTTACATGCATGTAGTTTGCTTGAAAAAGGGATTAATGAAAATGGAAAAGTGACTTGTGGTTTGTGGTGAGTGAATTAATTTTGTAATTAGGAATTACAAAAGTAAACCTAAAAATCTTTTTCCCTCAACACAAAAAAAAAAAATCTCAAAAGAAAGGTTCCTCCTCAAAATTCCATCTCTCTCTAATTTCTTCACCGAACAGGTTCCACAACCCAGTTCTATGTTCAGAGAATAACGGGTCAACACTAATAGTAATTTTGGCTTTAAGTTCGTGAAGAGATTAAGAAAATTTTGTGAAGAGATTACAAGGAAAGAAAAGTATCACTGGTGAGTTTTTCTTTTAACCCTATTTTTGTTTTAATTAGGGTTCCAATACATGTTAATTACTAAAGTGTTTCGTTGCAATTAGAGAAAAGTTTGATCCTTATTCTGTTGTGCATGTCTATCGTTTCCATCATGCGATATCAGAGCATGCTTCATTTTACACAATGGTATATGGTGGGTTTGTCAATTTATTAGAGAAATCGTGTGTTGAACTAAAAAGGATATATTATGGTTTCGGCAAACTAGATTAAGCTTGTTGTTTGTAATAATTATTGTAATTGACTCGATTTATAAAATTTATTATCACAAAGAGACTGTATTTTTTAAAAGTCATTAGAGTTGAAATTAGGATGTAATTTAATCAAATGGGTAAGAAAAAAGTTGAAAATTGAAGAAAAATAGAGGATAGACCTTAGAAGAGGCCTTCAGATTTGAAACCCGCTTGCGACCCAGAGTCTCCATGGCGTGCCTTGTGACTTCTCACGCCAACCTCCCTACGCACTTTAACCCACGTTCGCTCTCATGACTCAACCTGCCGCTCCTGCGTTCGAACGCGTCCGGCCCTCCATCCGCCTAACCCTCTTGTTGGGATTTATGTTCTAAAAATCGTAGATTGTAAACATAATCCATTGATCGTTATTAATAAAGAGTTATTATTGTAATAATTGTTATTGATTATAATATTAGTTTTGATTTAATAACCTAAATCTAATAAACTAACATCCTAAGTTGTTTAATGAGTTTTGAAAAATATGTAGAGACATACAAGGATCAATGTTCGAGATCAGCTTAAAGGGTCTATAGTATAACAATATAGATACGGCTCACTTTGTATTTGATACAAACGCAATGATCCAACACGTTCATTTAGTTGACATACGAGTGAGGGTATTCTATGCAATGAGTTTGCATAAGATCAAACCGCGAAATAGTAACCACTAGATGTAACTCCGTTAAATAGTTAGGTTTCTATTTCACTAGGATGACCTAGATAATTTAGTCTTAATCCTGACTGTGTTATGAACTCCTGTTCGTGAGAGATTGTCCTTTGATTTGTACGGGTGAGAGTGGCCAGATCGCCGACTCAATAAGCTTATCATTTTAGGGACAAGACTGAGCGGGGAACTGGAAATATAATTACATAAGATGGAATTCACTCCTTTCCTACTTTAGGGTAAGTAGATGAGTGTTCCCTTAAATGGTGTCTCTAGGTCTTGAATAAAGGGTCCTACCCTCTCTATGGCACAAGAGGGGTTTTTGTTTATTGGTAGGACCATAAACAGGTTATTCATTGGAGGAACACTGGTATTTAAGGATTAGAGATAACCCAGGGGTAAAACAGTAAATTGACCCAGTTGATGTTACGAACACTCGTGAAGGACTAACTTACTGTTATTGATCTATATCCATGGACACAGAAATATATCTACAGTGAGAAGATTTCAGCTGGGAGTCTTTAGTGGAGTGTACACACAGTTAACAAATATTAATAAGTTTAGCCAATTAATCTCATATCGTTGTAGCTTCTGATGTGTAGGTCCATTAGGTCCTCTTCCTAAATCGTAAAGGGTAATGGAATTTATTTATATTTGTTGTAATTTAATTATTTTAATGTATAGTGATACATTATAATATAAAGTTTATGAAACTTTATTATATAAATGTAATTTTGGATATGATTCAAAATTAATTTATGAGAGAAAAAATATTTGAATGAGTTCAAATATTAATTAATGTGAATTGGATTCGTATTAAAATTATTGGTTATGAGAGAAACTTATATTTGAATATGATTCAAATTTGATTTAAGTTAAATATAAGATATTTTATTTATCTATTAATTAATTAGAGAATTAATTCATAGTTTAGTTTTGTTTAATTAAATTTTATTTAATTAAATTTATAAGGTATCGCACAGATATTCATTCAAATAAGATTTGAATGAAATATTAATTAAATATGATTTAATTAATTATATTAATATAAATATATAAGATATTAGAAAGATATCCATTCAAATAAAATTTGAATGAAATATTAATTAAATATGATTTAATTAATTATATTAATATAAATTTAAGATATTGGAGAGATATTAATTCAAATAAGATTTGAATGAAATATTAATTACATATGATTTAATTAATTATTAACTAATTGATTAATTGTTAATTAATTAGTAGATTTGATAAAAATAATCTCATAATTCTCTCCTATTCCTTTTTCTATTCCAAGAAGGAAAAAGAGTTATAAATATTTGGAAGAAAACAGTTTTTTTTTAACAAATTTTATCAAGAAAAAAAAGCCAAGGCTTTTTCTGTCTAAAAAGAGAAAAAGTTTCTCTCAAATATCTCAAAACATTTTTCCATCCCAATTGGTTCCCACAAACCAATCTCATCCCAAAGGATAGGAAGATCTTCGATGGGTGGTGTCCCTAATTCGGTGATTTGTAGATTCAGAGATGTGATCGAAAGTAAGTTCTCGTATCTTATAAATTAAAAGCATGCTTAGATTTATATTTGGAATTTTGATTCTAAAATTTTGCCAATGTACTGGTATTTTAAGATTCCCAAATTAATTTGAGGAATGGTCCTGTAAAATATTCCGTTGCCATAGGGCTTTTATCCCTTCACCTCTTTTCTTTTTACACACGGCCTACTGAAGCAGCTTATATTCTCGCGTGGCCCATTCACTTCTTAAAGATACTGTACAAGTGTTTGTTGATTAACTTTGTGTGTATATAGAGCATTGTTATAGTGCAGGACAACCATTCATTTCTTAAAGTTTGAAAATACTATTTATCCATTTTAGGTTGAAAACATTTTCGTCATTGGCCATAGCTGTTGTGGAGGCATTCGTGCCCTTATGGGTATGCAAGATGAAAAACCGAGGTTCTGAATGTTGATTTTTTCTTTTGATAATGTTACATGTGAATTGTAATTCTTGATAAGTTAACTTTTTGGAACTGAATGCAGCTGTTTCATTGAAAATTGGGAGAAGTTATTGAAATTTGTTTCCTACAACGTAAAGTGTATCAAATTTGCAGTCTTAGGTTATCGGAAAGTATTCATCAAGCTTATATGTATATATCTTTAGTTCATTAATTGTGGGGTGAACGATTGAACTGTTAGGATTTATGTCCTAAAACTCGTAGATTGTAAATATAATTCATTGACCGTTATTAATAAAGTATTATTATTGCAATAATTGTTATTGGTTAAATTACTAGTTTTGTCTTAATAACCCAAATCTAATAAATGAAAATCCTAAGTTGTTTAATGAGTCTTGAACAGTATGTAGAGACATACAAGGATCAATGTTCAAGATACGCTTAAAGGGTCTATAGTATAGGGATAAGGTTGGGTACCTTATCCTGTTAACACTACTGATACGACTCACTTTGTATTTCATACTAACACAATGATCCAACACATTCGTGTAGTGACATGCGAGTGAGGATATCCTATGCAATGAGTTTGCATAAGACCGGACCACGAAATAGTAACCACTAGTTGTAACTCCATTAACTAGTTAGGTTTCTATTTCTCTAGGATGACCTAGGTAACTTAGTCTTAATCCTGAATGTGTTATGAACTCCTGTTTGTGGGGGATTTTCCTTTGATTTGTACGGGTGAGAGTGGTCAGATCATCGACTCAATAAGCTTATCATTCTGGGGACAAAACCAAGTGGGGAGCTAGAAACATAATTACACAAGATGGAATTCACTCATTCCCTACTTGAGGGTAAGTAGATGAGTGTTTCCTTAAATGATGTCTCTAGGTCTTAAACAAAGGGTCTTACACTCTCTATGGTACGAGAGAGATTTTTGTTTATTGGTAGGACCAATAAACAGATTGTTCATTGGAGGAGCACTGATATTTAAGGACTAGAGGTAACCCAAGGGTAAAATAGTAAATTGACCCAACTGGTATTATGAAGACTCGTCACGGACTAACTTACTATTATTGGTCTATATCCGTGGACACATAAATATATCTACAGTGAGAAGAGTTCAGCTGCGAGTCTTTAGTGGAGTGTACACACAGTTAACGAATATTGATTAATGTGGTTAAAGAGTTTAATCAATTAATCTCTGATGGTTGTAGCTTCTGATCTGTAGGTCCATTAGGTTCTCTTCCTAGCTAGTAAAGGGTAATGAGATTTATTTATATTGGTTGTAATTTGAAATGTTCAAAATTACTTAGGAAATTAGTTTAATGTA
>JBBPDI010000029.1:20710541-20723242 GCA_037974545.1 Cucumis variabilis | reverse complement strand
TTAATTAATAGTTTAATTTTAATTAATTAAATTTTATTTAATTAAATCTATAAGATATTGCAGAGATTCAAATAAGATTTGAAAGAAATATTAATTAAATATGATTTAATTAATATAAATATATAAGATATTGAAGAGATGTTTATTTAAATAAGATTTAAATAATATTAATTAAATATGATTTAATTAGTTATTCACTAATTGATTAATTGTTAATTAATTAGTAGATTTGATAAAAAGAATCTCGTAATTCTCTCCTACTCCTTTTTTATATTCCAAGAAGGAAAAATAGTTATAAATATATAGAAGAAAATAGTTTTCTTTAACGAATTTATTAAGAAAAAAGTCAAGGCTTTTTTCTCTCTACAAAGATAAAAGAAAAGAGTTTCTCTAAAAATCTCTATACCTTTTTTTATTCTAATTGGTTTCTACAAACCAATTTCATCTCAAAGGATAGGAAGGTCTCCGACGGGTGGTGTCCCAATTCAGTGGTTTGCAGATTCAGAGACATTAACAAAAGTAAGTTCTTTGTTTCTCTTAAATAAAAAGCATGCTTAGAATTTATTTAGAATTTTGATTCTAATTTTGTCAATGTACCGGTATTTTAAGAATTTCAAATTAATTTGAGTAATGGTCCTGTAAAATCTTTCGCTGCCATAGGGCATTTATCTCTTCAGTTTTTTCACGCGGTGTGATCGATTAATCGCGGGTGTATGTTTGTTATTCCATGTTATGGGCTTGTAGGCTTTTTCCTTTTTCAAAATTTTTCTATACGTACGGTGTAAATATTTTTGCACTTTGTTCTATTTTTTAAAAACCCTTATATAATACTGCAAAACAATAATTATAAAAAGAGTTAATGTTGTTGTATTTCGTTCTGTGTACTGGTTATTCGAACAGAATGCCAAGAATGTCAGGTAACCTGAACCGTCTAATTTCCTTGTCAAGTGAAATCAGAAGCTGTAAAACATAAACAAGTTAATAACTGGCTGAGTCGCGAATCACGCTCTCTTTAAGATGTTTTGCGGCTCTGTCCTCTTTGTGCAAACGGTATAATAACGTCGTCATCCCTAGGATAAAACAACCTTGGTTCTTCAATTGATTTTACACTGAAACCAAATGGAATTCATAAATACTCAGACACTATATGATCGGAATATAGAAGAATGATTTTGGGAGAGTATGAAACTGAAATTTTTTTTTAGGGGAATAGTGGGACTGTATATATAGAGGTGAGAAAGAGGCAACCAAAGGTCAGAATCCAAACGATCATAATTTTTAATAACAAAAATTATATCAATTAAAAAATGTATATACCAATTAATTTAGAGAATCAAAATGATTATCAATTAATTCATAAAATGATTATGCAATTAAATATATGACTATTCGGTTTTAGAAAGTTAAAAGTCAAACAAAAAACGTTTTAGCAAAAAATATTATTTTATCCCTCCTCTCCTTGCCACACTCGATGGCAGCGTGTGGAGATATGGGCATACCTACATTTGCTTATCTCCCACTTCCTTCCAAAACATGGGTGTCCTAAGGGTCCAAACCCAAGAATGAATCAATGAGTATATGAAGGAACTTCCACATTGTCAATTAAGCAATGTGGGAATAAAATAATAATATATTTTTCTTTCACAAAATTTTTCATCTAATAGTTAGCATAAACATGTCAATAAATAAATAAATGTCGAATTGTTAGGAATAGCACAAAAATGAAACTTCTTATAAAATAAAGCAAAATTTTCAAATAGGCTATAGAGATTTGATGAATTTTGCTATATTTTGTAAATATTTTTAATATTTTAATATTTTTTAAATACCTCTAAATAAATTAATAATAATCCATTATCAACTAATACTTAATAGGTATCCACAAGAAGAATTGTTATAACAAAAAATTGAAATTATTTACAAAATACAGCAAAAAAATCCTAAATAAACTAAAGAGAGTTCGATGAATTTTGTTATATATTATAAATTGTTTCAATATTTTACTATTTTTCAGAATAACTCTAACTACAACTAGTTTTATGATTTATAAATATAACATCCAAAACATTTCTAAAGAAGAATTAAATTAGAATGCAGTTTATGAATATACTGCCAAACAAATATATGAAAATGAAAACACAAAATACAATGATGCATTAAACTCTCTTTTTTTAAAAAAAATTCTTGTTTTCAAAATTCATATCAAACATATGTACTCACCAAAAGTTCTAAAAAGTAAAAAACTTGTTATATAGAAAACGATATTAAAAGTCCAATTGAACAAACCCATAGAGATTATAACTTTAAGATATTGCTGATGGTCATTATGTTTTTTTTTACAAGAAAAAGTAATACAGAAATATGAAGAAAACAGGTGTTTTCATTTAGAAAGATTTACTCCCAAACTAAAAGGAAGGAACAAAAAACTGTCACAAAATGTCAAAATGCGTGTTTTTTACAGGAAAAGATAGAAATTTTCAGATTGACCAAATTTATGATAGCTTTTAAATGTCATAAATCTATGACAATTTTTAACTGTCATTAAATATTAATAATAAAATAATGTTTATTTCTTTTAAGTTAAAAGAAAGGAAAGCCCTCCGAAAGTCTTTCAAAAATGCTCTGTCTCTTTGCGAGAATTGCCGCCGGCACTTCTCTTACCACAATCTCTCTACCGTCAATGTCGGCGACTTCTGCGACTGAGCATTGGACCAACCAAACGCACCACTACCACCTCTCATCGCTCGTGGCCAAAGTTGCTTGCCCTTTTCGTCGGTCTTCCTCCCTTTTTCGATTAGCCCCAAAATCTTTGTCTCCCCTTCATCCCTTCTTCGATTAGCCCCAAAAGATATTCTTGCGTTAAGCCATTATGGTGTATTTTGTGTATGTGAATCAAATAGTGAAGATTTGGATTAAAGTAATTAGTTGCGCAAAGGGGTTGAATGAGCAACTGGTAAAAGAAGTCATTTTAGGGTACATAAATATTTCTCTTTTAGAGCTTTATTGTCTATGAGAATTTGATGTGCTATGTGCTATGACATATGTGTTATGTGCTAATAAATGGTTTTGTGTTAGTTGTTCTTCGAGTAAAATTTTTTGGGTACTTTTATTTGTTAGAGTTTCCTTGCTATGTGGTTTTTTCTTTCTTTTTGCAACACATTATTATTTTTTGTTTAATAAGAAATTAATAACGATGAGAAAATGAAAGTGTACTATGAGTTACAAAATACTTCACTGTGAGTGCATGTGTTATGTGCTATTTAATGTGCTATGTGCTATGTGCAATGTGCTATGATCGAAGCCCCAATCTAGGAACAATACAAAATACTTTATTGTGATGTTCACTGTGAGTTTGTTTTCTTCTTCTTCTTTTTTATGTTTACTTTGATGCTCGTTATTGGCTGATGATGTTGTTTCTCTCTGTCTTGTTCTGGAAATAATACATATGTTGGCTTCTCTACAAGCATTGAGTTTTTCTGGATGTTATGAGAATGTTGTCTTCTTCAGTTTCACTTTGTGTCACTTTAATTTCTTGTGTTTAAATTATGCTGGAAAGGTTAAACCATATTACACTCTGGAGTTCAATGTTGATCATGAACTTTTTTTTCCTTTCTTATTGCTTAGTGCATGTGTTACATTATTTGCTAAGATGAGACACTCTATTTTACTTGCCAAACACAATTCATCTTCTTCTCAGCCTTATACTTCAAATCCCAGGACTTCATAATCCATTTTCATTCAAAGGTTATTTTTTTTCTCCTTTTTTACTTTGTGCTACTGCATCATTTGATCATTTTTTATGTTTTTAGCATTGATATGCTTGTAGGTGTTTTGGCTTTGAGATTTTTTGTTGGTTGTTGGTTTTGGACTTTGAATTTTGTTACCAACTGTAAATTTTGAACTTTCTATGAAGTTATGTAATTAATTTAGTTCAGTTTTGTTATTGGTTGTTGGTTTTGGACTACTTGCCTAGTGTTTTAAGTTTATCCACTGCTCAATGAACTTGCATTTAGTTCTTCTAGACTACTCTTAACTTGTCATTGCTATTATTTATGTCACAAATGAAATATCGTGGCGCCTAGTGCTCATACGTTGTTGAATTTTGTGTGTGAAAATGAAACCAACTTATTTATAACCAACTTTATCATTTTCTTCATCTTTTCATTTTTAATCTTTTAGCATTAGAATACACGTTATGGGTTAAGAAGCATATTTTAGGGTATTCTTAGAAATTTCACTCAAGCAAAGGGTTGAGAAATTCTCAAGTTTTTATTGTTTCTATATGAAATCTATGTAGCTTGGGATGTAGTTACTTATTGATTTCCTTCAATTGTTGTCTATATCTTTTGTAACCAGGTTTTTTAGAGGCCAATTTAGATTATTCAAGTTTTATAAAACTACACAATGGATAAATCATAGATGATGGAAAACAGAATGTCTAGAGAATATGATTTAGGAGTCGAATGGTTCATTCAATTTAGTTTGTGTCATGTTAAAGGTTCTAATTCAATTAGATGTCTATGTTTGAAGTGCGGGAATCGCTTACTTAAGGATGCCTCAACAGTTCAGTATAATTTGTATGTCAATGGAATTGATAAAAGTTACAAGGTATGGTTCTGGCATGGTGAAGATTTGAACTCAGAAAATGTTACAATTAGAATGAAAAATACAGTGGATGAAAATGATAAACACGATGATTTATTTAATATAGTTAATTTGGTTCAATCCGTTCATGACCAATCTTCTAATACGTACAATACCTTTGATACTATGTACGATGATGCAAAGAAACCCTTATTCCCAGGATGTAAGAAATTCACCAAGTTGTCAGCCCTAGTGAGATTGTACAACTTAAAGGTTACGTATGGTTGGAGTAACACTAGCTTCTTTGAATCAGTGGCAAATCCAGAAATCATAGTTGGGGGGCACCATTTCCAAAAATCATAGGTAGGGAGCAACGTTAACAAAAAAAAATTACAATAGATGGAAATTGAACCCATGACCTGTGGGTTTCAAAGGGGGGACACGTGCAATTGCCACTGTTCCAAAGATAAAATGCAATAAAAATGTGTATTATTTAATATATATTGTACTTTAAAACTTCAAAACTAATATTAAAATACAAAAACTGGGAATGTGAGGGGGGACACGTGCCCCCCCTGGCCCCTTAATAGATCCGCCCCTGCTCTGAATTATTGTCTATAATAAGCGATCTCCTACTTGAAAACAATGAAATACCAAGTTCTTTATACGAAGCGAAGAAAACACTAGGTGACATAGGACTGAGTTACCAAAAAATTGATGCACGTTCTAATGATTGCCATTTGTACAGAAAAGAGTATGTAAACATGAAAAAGTGTCCTAAGTGTGGTTTGTCAAGGTGGAAGATCTAACAACTCAACAGATGAAAAAAGTGGAGTGGCTACCAAGCAGATGTGGTACTTTCTAATAGTTTCAAGATTTATAAGAATGTTCAAGAGCTTTGAGAATGCTAAGAACTTGTGTTAGCATGTGATCGATAGAAAAGTCGATGGTATTTTCAGACAACCGACTAACACTCCATCATGGAGGTTGATAGATTAGATGTGGCCAATCTTTGGGTCAGAACCAAGAAATCTTTGTTTGGGTTTGTCCACTGATGGAATTAACCCATTTGGAGATTTATTGATGACCTACAGTTGTTGGCTAGTTATTTACAATATAAAACCTTCCACCATGGTTGTGTATGAGAAGAAAGTATTTAATGTTGACAATGATAATAGGTCCAAAGCAACTAGGATACAATATCAATACGTATTTTGCACCTTAATTCATGACCTAAAAATTTTGTGGGAAGATAGAGTTCGGTGTTTTGATACATTCAAAGAGAATATATCACATTGTAGGCTATCTTATTGTCGACTATCAATGATTTTTCTGCATACGATAATCTATGTGGTTGTAGTGTCAAAGGATATAAGACTTGTCCAATATGCAATATGTGAAAAGGATACTACTTCAATAAGACTACAATATGGAAAAGAAAAATTCATACATCGAACATAGAAAATATTTACCAAGACATCATCCATACAGAATAAAAACAAAAAAAAATTGATGGTAAACAAGAGCATGAAAGTCCACAACCTTTGTCGGGGGAGGCCATGAACTTCAAACTCAAATACATGATATTTTCATGTGAAAAGATATTGCATAATGAAGGTGGCAATGACTATTGGAAAAGAAGATTAGAATATTTTGAACTATCATATTTAAAAAATTTGCATGTACAACATTGTCTAGACGTAATGCATATTGAAAAGAATGTATGCATGAACATAGTAGAAATCTTGTTGGATATAGCAGGAAAAAGTAAAGATGGAATGAATACTAGACTTGATCTAGTTGAAATGGAAATTAGACCAAAATTTACACCAACGTTTACAAGTAATAGAACTTACATACCCACGACATGCTATACATTGTCAAGAGAAGAAAATATTGGTTTTGTAAAACTTTGTCTGAAATTAAAGTTTCAGAAGGATATTCATCAAATATTAAAAGTCTTATTTCTTTGGATGACTTAAAACTTATCGACCTTAAATCACATAATTGTCATGTTTTAATGCAACAACTGCTTCCAATTGCAATATGCTCAATCCTACCGAAGAATGTACGATACACTATCAGTAGGCTGTGCTTTTTCTTCAATGCAATTTGCGCTAAAAAAGTTTCTGTCCCAAAGCTTGATACATTGTAAGAAGATATAGTTCTGACTTTATGTAATCTTGAAAAGTATTTTCCACCCTCATTTTTCACAATTATGGTTCTCGTCATTCACTTTATGAGAGAAGTAAAGCTTTATGGACCTATATATTTGCAATAAATGTACCCATTTGAAGAATGCATGAAAGTGTTGAAAAGTTATGTTCCTAATAGAACTCAACCTCAAAGATGCATTGAAGAAGCACAAATATGTGAGGTGGTTGTTGAATTTTGTTTGGAGTTTCATTCTGGATTAAATTCTATTGGCAGACAAAGCGATAGACCCTTATCCGCAGGAACGTACGTTCGCCCTAATGTACAACAATTGAAGCAAGCACATCTTCATGTTTTACAGAACACTGAAGAAGTACATCCATATATAGAGTAAACATGCATATGATTATACACCGCCATTAAGTTACCCTTCATAACACATAATTTTAATTAATGACATCTTTTGTAGACGACATATGAATAAGATAAAAATGGAAAATCGAAGAGCAAAAAATGAACAATAGCTACAAGTTGAACATAATCGATCATCTGATGCATGGATACAAGATCGAGTTGATGAACTATCAAATTGCATGTTGTTTTCTTTTTATTGTTTACCAGTTATAACGACTAACTGTTGTTTTCAATAGGTGATGAATGAATTACAAGAAGGAAAGGTTGTCTCGAACACCATATGATGACTTTCAAATGGCCCTCACCCTAGTTTAATGATGTATAAGGGGTATATGGTTAGCAAATCTTATTACCACACAAAGTCCTGTGATGACCATTGAACTGTTTAAAACAATGAGATTATGTTAGTCACAACAGCAATGCAAGTGTCTAGTGCGAAGGACAAAAATTTAGTTGTTGGTGACATGTCTTTCTATAGGACGATTCAAAAGACTTGGGAAGTCGACTACAATACGTTTAAGGTTGTTCTTTTCAAATGCAATTGGATTGAAAATAAGACTGGTGTTTGAATAGAACGATCTTAATTTCACGTTGGTTGACCTTAATCAAATCGGACACTCTTCAGATTCTTTCATTATTGGCACACATGAGAGACAAGTATTCTATGTCACAGATCTTATTGATGCAAGATGGTCCAGTTGTTGTAATGCCACCACAGAAAGACTTTCCTTACAAATGTGTTGATGATGACCTTGGACATATGTTGCTACACTATCCTCCAATCTCAAAATGGACAACAACAGATGACATTGATGAAAGTGGAAAAACATACACTAGACTTGACTGTGAAGGCACATAGGTTACCAATTGACTTTCGTAAGTGTGTAAAGTAAGAATCATACTTTTGTTTCTTTGGTTTTATTTAATGTTCATTACTTTTAGTTCATGTTTGTCATTTTTTTCCTTTGTAGGACAATGCCATTTTCAGATACGACTACTTCATAATCACATGTTATCAAGTTTTCATTGTCAATTTTTTTTTTTACAAATGTGGATACTATTATGTCTTAGATATGCTATATTGAAAATGTTATGTGTTCTATTATAGTTATTATGAATTTTGCGTAAGTAAGTGTGCAAAATCAATTTCTTTTTATTTGAGAACCAACATTTGGGTCACATTTCACTATGAAGTTCCCGTTGTGGTTTTGAAACTAGCCTCCTTTTTTTTTCTTACAATTAGATAAGTATTGTTATTAACAGTCTCTTGTGTTATTTTTGGAACCAGACTTGTAGATATGGTTCGTTTACAGGATGACGATATGGTATACGATCGTCTTGCTACACCCTATGAAAGAGGAGAAAGCAGTAGTCACAAGAGAAAATGTGGTCCAACCGAAATGAATGAGATAACGTGTGTTTGCAGTCAGGGTCAAAGAAAGGTGGTTGACTACAACGAATTGGGTCAACCAATAGATGAGATTGCAACAAAGCACAGAATTTTTATAGGAACGATGGTACGGTTTCACGTTTTGATCACATACTTAAATTGGCCTGTGGTGCCCAAAGACATTAAGGACAAAATCTTTGAACTAATTTAGGTAACAATCCTTCTAAGTCATTTCAAGTATAATAAAATTTCCATTTCAATCAAATTGAATATTTAGGATGTGATGTGAATATGTAGGCCAGCTTTGTAGTTGACTCAAGATTAAAGAAGAGTCTCCCTCCGAATGTAGGAGTATGTTTTCATGGATTCAAGTCGAGATTGATGGTGACATAAATATTATCGTTTAAGAACGATCTATAGAAATTAAAATATCCGCCAGCTGAGTACTCATTCATTGATCAAGACCATTGGGTTGAATTTGATGCTTCTCGCTCGAAGGAAGATTTTAAAGTAAGTATGACGATTCAAACCCTTTCTGAGACTTTATTTACTACTTGTTACCTAAATATGCTAATTGAATTGAGTTGACACAATTTTTTATAAAAAAAAAAGAAAGAGTCAAGAAGGAAAGGAGAAGCGAAAGCAAAACAAATACAACCATCGAACGTCTAGAAAGGGGTATGCAAATCTGGTAGAAGAGTTGGTAAGTCACGATTTGTTAGATTTGATTATACAAGTAGTTAACATCTATACTTTTAACATTTTTGTCATATATGAACTTTATATAGCGAGCATCTTCGTCGGATCAAATTGATCAATCAGTAGTATGAAAACAAGCGCATGTAGATCGTAAGGGACAGATTCCAAACAAAGAGACGAAGGAAGTTATCGATCTTATAGTAAGTAAATACATTGACTATTGTTTTTGTTGCATGATTATGCAATTAATAATTTCCATTTTTTCAATTTTTTTAGGACGAACTATTTGCCACTCAAAAGACAAGAAATTTATCAGCTGTGAGGATATACTAACTCGAGCTTTGGGTGGTAAAGATCGATCGAGAATACTTCGAGGAGTGGGAAAGTATGTGATCAAGAAAACATACTCAAATAGCCCAACACAAGCAAAATCGAATCAAAAGGACGAGGACAAGGCATTTTATGAAGAACGGGATCGAATGGCAAAAAGAATTAAAGAGTTAGAGGCAAAACTTTTAAAAATGAAAAAAAATAATGGTTATGTAGGAGACTTAGAAGAAGAATGGAGTATGTGTTCAAAAGGAACATCATCCATGAAAGGGGATGAAGAGAATGAGTTTGAAGATCTAACCACTAATTCAGAATCAAAGAAAGTATTAGAGGACGTGGTCGAAGTGAATGAAGAAATGGAGGTTTATTTTTTACGAACCTTTAATCCTTAAAGTTACATGTTCTATTTGTATACTTTCCTAACAAGGCACTTTCTTTCCTAAAGGTGAATGGAGGCAAGGAAGAAAAGCATGTAGCAGATGTGACATTAAATCAAATGAAGGTTAATTTTGACCACAGTTCATGAATCCAAAGTTTTACTTGATTCTTTCATATATCTACGTATACATACACATATTTAACAAATATTTCTACATAGGTTGGAACTCCATGTAAGTTGACATTTGAAATGAAAGATAATATTGTTGCACACAGGACTATATTTGATTCAAAATTAGATGGTGACAAGATTAAGGTGTTAGTAGATGTCTTCTTGGATGGTAAATGTGCAATTCCCATTCTGACAAAGAAAGGGATGTGAGAAGAAAATGTTGCGTAATGATTAAGTCATTGAGGGATTTCTCTTATATGTAACCAACATGAACGGCATGTATCGATGCGTACATGATGTAAGATATGTTATTACTATACTTATTGTTTAGTAAAGAAGTAGAAGCATTGAAATTTTTTGCATTTCATTTTATTTTAATTCCATTTTCTTGCATTTCATTTGCTTGTCATTGCACTTGTAGGTATCTATACACAATTATGGATGAAGGCAAAAGTTTGAGTCTATACAAGTTCTTAGACATTGGATCCGTCAATTTTTCAAGTTATAAAGACTCACGCGCACAATTTTTTAATGCTTGATTGCTTGGAGGAGAGTATGACCAACTCGTACTATTTCCTTACAACTCATGGTATATAGATCATCTAAAACTGTCATTCATGTTTCAAATGCACTAATCTAATACGTAGTCCTACTATTTCAAACATATACTTAGCAATCACTGGTGTTTGGTCGCTATAAATCAAACAAAGGGTGTTACCTCTGGATCGATCCTTTGAAAAATCACATTGACAAAGATATGTCTGAAGTACTTGAAATATATGTGATACTTATATCGTTAATTTCTTTTTTTTTTTGTATGCAACTACTTTAAGTACATAACAATCCGATATTATTTTGTAGGTCATTCAACATATCAAATTAAAAAAAACCAATTTAGAAGGTCGTGAAGGTATATGAATCTCTCTATTAGGACAGTTGTAAATTAATTATTATTTTTAACATATATATGATTTTTGTATGTGCATCCACAGCGTCCCAAGCAAGTAGGAGTCGTCGAATGCGGCTATTATGTCATGCGGTTTATGCGTGACATAATTTTGTCAAAGAGTACTTCTATTATAAATTTAGTAAGTATAACAATATTAAAACTATCATCATCTCATTTATTTTGAATGAGACTCATTCATAATCACTTTATTGTCTTCAGATAAAAGGTTTACCTCGTACATACACTCAAAGTGACATTGACTCTATTAGGTCTGAATGAGCGGAGTTTGTATCTAAGCACGTATATTGTGCTTAGCATCTTACTTTTTATTAACTTTTTTGAATTATTTTGTTACCTTTTTTGGTGGATATAATTTTTTTGAACACGTATGACACATATGTGAATGTTTAAAAGCATATTATTGAACAAACTAAAAGAGCACAATGGTAAATTCTTAGTTCTCGTATGACATTTATATATATATACTGCTGAGAATTCAACAAATATGAATGTGTGCGTTTATATTTTTTTCTTTAGAAGACTTCAGTACTTTTTAAATATAAGTCTATGTTCAAAGAACCCTTTTGTTTGAGGGCGTAGAACTCGCAAGAATTGCCAGGCACAATTCAACCCCCCTCTTAATCACCAATGAGCTTGTCGATTTCACAATGCACAATTTTTTAGGCTTCTACCTTGAAACGTTATTTGTAATTTTATAATTTGAATATACTTTGTTGCTTCATATCCAAGTGTTAATTAATCTCCCTCTATTGTTCGTCTATATTCTGATTCTTGTCTTTTTTACGAGCCATGATCACCCATTCAGTTTCTCTCCATTTTCAGTTTTCTTTGTTGGTTTTCTTTTTGTTTGTTGGATCGCTTACACAGGGGAATTGAATTGAGGACTGAGGGGAATTAAGGGCTAGAGGGTGGGGGAATTAAGTGTCGGGGTAGGGGAATTAAGGGCTGAAGGGGATTAAGGTCGTAGAGGGCTATGGGGACGGGCATTTGTTGCTTTCTCTTTCTAATACCAATTTATCTCTTTTAGCTCAATACTGATATGTTTGTTTGCTACCATTCATCATTGTAATTTTTCAACATTCTTGTTTAGAATATTGCACATCTGTAATTGCATTATTGGCTTTGACGATATTGAGTCAAATTTGTGGTTATTTTTGTTTGAAGAAATGTTCTTTCTAGTTTTAATTAGTCTATAGAACTAGATAATCATTTTTTCATTTTCTGTTTTCATCTTTCCTGTTCATATTAAGAAGATCAATGAGGTTCTTTCTAGTTTTGATTGGTCGATTAGACTAGATAATCATTCTATCATTTTCTTTCTTGCTCTTTCCTCTTCATGTTAAGAACATCAGTGAAGTCATATAGTTTGTTTTAACCTGCTAAGAGTAGTTTATGTTTCCTTCATTTTTCAGTTTTCTCTATTCATTTCCTTTCTGTTTATTGGAAAATTTACATAGGGGAATTGAATTGAGGGCTAAAGTGAATTAAGGGCTGGAGGGTGGGGGACATAAGGGCTGGGGAGGAATAAGGTCGGGGGAGGAATAAGGTCGGGGGAGGGGGGATTAAGGGTTGAGGGGAATTAAGGGTTTGAATTGAGTGCTTTATGACAG
>JBBPDI010000029.1:20596076-20614440 GCA_037974545.1 Cucumis variabilis | reverse complement strand
TATTTTTCATTTAAATGAAATAAAATTGTTATTTATTTTAGTAGTAATGACCTCAGCTTAGTATAAGAAGTTGGGTCGTTACTGAAGATGTGTTGGGCGAGTTGCATCATGGGTTAAGCAAGGTGGCATGGCGTGTGTGTCAAGGCTAGACGACATTATGTGTTGAGACCCATGCGAATAAGTCGAGTGTGCTTTGTTGATGGATATACAAAATCAGTTTGGAAGCCATGTGCCAAGTGATGCTTAGGCGTTTTAGTAGTGCTCTTTGAGGTGGATCCAAGTGTCTAGGTATGTAAGAGTTTAAAAAACGGCAAGTATGAGGTGTCTTAAGATTGTCGTGCAAATAACTAATATTTAAGGGAACTCTAAAAAGGAAATTATCTAAATTCACTCACGCATTCTGGCTAATCCCAATTGCAAATGCTCCCTATATGAGTTTAGTTTGAGAGGTTAGGCTGTTGGACAAAGAGGACGCAAGGAGGACCTTCAACCATTGAAGAAAGGCCTTGAAGGTGATTTCTTGAGTGAATTGGAGCAGTGTTGAATTCTTGAGAACTACAGAACCCACTACTTAAAGTTGTAAGCTGAAATTTGGAGAGAAGATAATTAAGATAATTCTAAACAACTTTGTAGAAGGAAGTTTTCTCATTTGAGTTATTGACCTCCAAAGTTGGACTTAGGTTCTAGACGATAAAAGGAATTCTCTAGAGTTGGGGCTTGGCCTAGTGACAATGCAGACAAGGTGAGCTATGTCACACCCCGCCCGCATACCTGCTTGCTTGTCTCACAGAATGGTGTGACTTGAGCATCTTTGATGCGGTTAAACACCAAAGATACTCTCTTAACTTCCTTAACTTAGCTTAATTGTCAAAACACTTAACAAATATACTTTAGACAATAACGAACTTCACGCGGAAAAAAACAAACTTTCACTTTATTCCTTATCAAAGCGTTTAGTACAAGAATACAGAGATACAACACAACCAAAATACAACAATAACACTCAAACCTAAACCTCTGGCAGTTTCTCGCCAACCAAACCCAAACCTTCTCTCCTTTTTGGCCTCAACACCTAAGCCCTAGAAGATAAATTTTAAAGAATAAGTCTAAAAGACTTAGTGATGTTTTATGAAATTCTTTTCACAATACCTTTTTATAAACATCATTTCGCAAAATCATTCTACAATCATATCAAAAACTTAAATCATAAGCTTTAGAAATAATGCTTTACAAATCTTTGAACAGTAAACCACAAATTATAATCATAACGAAAGAGTTTAACTTTTAAAGTATTTAAAAGAAAAAAATAACATAAAACTTTGCTTTTCCTGTTCGAAAACCAAGTATCTACTCCTACAGATAAGTGTCCTTATCTGTCTTTGGCGTCCTTAATCCTTCCCCGTTAAGGATAAATTTTGAGACATCTTGGTTCCGATTAAACATTATAAACTCATAAACCTTAAAACCTCCTTGAATAATCTTTAAATAATATTCCTTTGATAAACTTTATTTTCCAATAAGCTTAAACTTTTAGCATGAAAACGGTATGCTTAAATAAACACCCTTAAACAATAACATTATTCGAAAAACTTTTCATAACATGCTTGAAAATTATTCATGTCATAGCTTAAACATTTTAGATAAATCACTCATAAATCATGGCTTAACGGCATGCTTTAAATCACTTTAATAAAACATTTTCCACTCACAAACTTTACTAAAGAACTTCTCTTCTCCTTCTCACATAGACCTTCTCGTAGAACAACTTAACAACAACTTAACACTTTGATTTTCTTCTTCTTCTCGCAAACCTCTTCTCGTGTAACTAAACCAGCAACACTCCAACACTTTAATTTTTCCCTTCCAAAGAAATGATTGAGGTCCTCTATTTGTAGTGCTCTTAAAACAACTTAGTCATGTTTAAACTCTTTTTAGCTGGAAAACTCCTGCTTCTTAGTAGAGCACGTGTAAATTTAAGATGTGTCCTTAATCATACTTAACTTAAATTTCACATGTGGCTTATTAAACACACTTAGGAAATTCCTCTGAACTTTCCTTACTTCTTCTGGCCAAACTACAATCCACAATGAACCTTACTCATCCAACCTTTCTTGCGAACAACCATATCGCGATGATTACACTTGTACTCCAAGAACTCTTTCTCGCGAACTAACCAATCTTTCCTCGCAAACTCCTACTGCAAACTTAAACTTCAAGGCTCGCGAACTAACCAATCTTTCCTCACAAACTCCTACTGCAAACTTAAATTTCAAGGCTTCCTCGAAGTCTTCTTAACTCACAACCTTTAATTTTATATTTCCCTTGCAAACTCCTTCCACACGAAACACTTGGTTCTTCTCGCGAAGACCACATAAAACACCAAAACTCAAACACTTAGCCAAAACTTTTACTTCTTAACTAAAATTTTTGGTATGGGTCTTATAGATTAGACATGCAAGTTAGGCATAAAGAGGTTAATTGGATAGTGAAGCATGCCAGTGATAGAGCCAACACATGACCAGGCGACATGAGGCATGCACATAGGCCATGCGGCATGACTTGTGCAGTGCACAAGGATGCATGCAACGTACGGCAAGTTAGGTGTGAGGTTAGTATACAACAAGGCTACTCATAGCCCTGTATGCACGCCAACCACCTTGCCACACATGCCTTGTGCACCACTCATGCCAAAAGGGCATTTTTTTAGCTGTTTTTTTTTTAATGTTTTTGCCATTTTTAAAGTAGAGATTAGACATTTTCTAAGGCAAAATGGTTAATTTAGGCTTAAATAATATTATTTTAGTACAAGAGAAAATTGGCCAAGTTTACAAGTAAGAATTTAGCTGCCATCAATGAGTGACAAAATGATTTTAAACGTTTATTTATAAATATGAGTTTAAGGCTAAATGTTATTAAGCATGTTTGGGATTTCTGAATGATATTTCTTTACTAATTTGATAAATGATTTTCAAAGTATGAGTTTGGGTATGAAGTTAAAAAGAGTATGTTTAGAAGCATGAATTTGTGTAAGTATGATTTATAAACAATTACATGCATGTTTTATGAGTTTAAGTTCTAAAAGAGATTTAAGCAAACATGTGTTTATTTAAACACGAGATTTTGAAGCTATATTTCAAGAATAGTTAGTTTGAATATTATTGATGCAAGAGCTTTGAGTTATTAGTTTTAAGAAGTTGAAAGTATGAATAGATTGTCAACATGAGTCTAGCTCAACTAGCATCTATTTATTCCTGAGGACAAGAGGTCTTAGGTTCAAATTCCCCCAGCTCTATATTGTACTTAAAAGACCTTTTAAAAAAAAGTATGAACAGATTTTCTTTATTCTATATACCGAGTTATGTATGGTCAATGTACACATCAAGGATATAGGACTTTGTTGACCACTTGGCCATCTACCATTGAGTTCAGGTAGGGTAGTATTAAGTAGTCAGACTAACATGACCGAGTTTATTTTAGGGTAAGAATAGTTTTATAAGAATTGTTCTTTAAATGTTTTGTTTAATATAGTCTTTCAAGTTAATGATTGATTATTGAATCCTCTAAACATGATTTCTACGCTAAATGTTTTCAACTAGTCACTCATGTGAGTGAGAACAAAGCATGCTGAAAGGACTCGTGTTAGTTTGTAGAGAGAACTTTCATTGTAATAAGCCTTTAAGGATAGTAAAGATGATGTTGCCAGGTCGCAAGGGAATGTTGGAGATCTGAATTCCAAAATTCTGGTTCAAATCCTGGGCCTGGAGCGTTACAAATGGTATCATAACATTCATACCTATCTAGTAGTAGACTAAGCAAATTAATAGACTAAGCAAATCTATCATGACATTCTTCACCTGCATCTTGGTTTGGTTCATGATAGATTAAGCAACTCTATCATGACATTCCTTGATGTCTGACTACATCACATTCCTCTTATGGAGCATATAAGCACAGCAAAAATGCAGATAAAAAAAAGTACACTAATTGCATCTAACTAATTAGAGATTAACATGCATAACAACTACCCTAATTAAATGAAATTTGGGTTAATAGAAGTCATACCTCTGTAGCTTTCCGTTCCTCATAATCTCTTTACAAACTCGAACCGAAGACCACTACTAGAGTTGATTCGCTATTCTCTGGACTTCGAATCGAGTTGTGGGATTCGATTAGGTAAAGGAAAAAATGATAGAGGGATGGAAATTTAAGGAGAAGTTTGGTCAAGATTTTTAGAGAAAAAAATAGAATAATTTTTTAATTTCCAAAATTACTAGAAATGACTAAAGTATTTTTAATTATGAAAAATGACCTATTTATAACCTAATTAAATACAAAATTACCATTTCTAATTACATGCAATTTAGTTGGCCAAATCTCAACACTTAACATTCCACTAACAATTAGTGGAACTTAGTGGGTTAGGTGTCCACATCTCATGTAGCATCCTATCCCACTAAGTGTTAATGGGATTATCCAACAAAATGTTGGATTTTTTCACTAACTTTAGTCCAAGGGAAATATGGTCATTTGACTTTTTACCATTTTATCTGTCTTAACTAATTTTGACTTTTTTAGCATGAATATGCGTTCATTTTTATGAAATTTAAATCACATTTGAATATAAAGCCAATCAAAGTTTGATTTTTTATCACTTTGACCATTTCCATCAATTTCAAGCTTTCAAATATGAATCTTCATTCATATTTTAAATATTTAAATCACATTTAACATAAAGCTCTATATCAAGCTTATAGCCGATGACTATACCACATATATTCGTCGATTTCTCTCTCTCTACCTAATTCGAACAATTCAAATTATTCCAACATATTTTTCTAAGTTAATTCCATATGAGCTAACATGGGAACCTAATGGACCTATAGATCTTGGGTTCCAACGATCTGAGATTAACTGACTAAACTCTTTTAAATTGAGCTAATCAACATTCGTTAACTAACGAGTCATTCCACTAAAGTCCCATAATTGCAGTCTCATCACTATAGATATATTTATGTTCATCTGATATAACCATGATTAGTAAGTTAATCCTTCACAAGGTTGTTCATAACCTCGATTGGGTTAAAATACTGTTTTATCTCCGAGATTAAATCATGCTCTTTAAGTCTCATTGAACCACCATTGAACAATTGGTTTAAAGTCCAACTTATAAACCGAATCCCTCCTGGGCCAACGAGAGGGTGGGATCCCTTGTTAAAGAATTGGATTTAGACTTAAGAGAACCACCTATCTACTGACTCTAAAACAGGTAAGAGTGAATTTCGTCTTACATCCTATGTCCCTAGCCATCCACCCGGTCTTACCCCTAAAATGGAAGGCTTATTAGGACAATGTCGTTGAGCTGCTCTCACCTATGTAGATCTAAGGATAATTTCATGTGAACAGAAATTCATAGTTAGCTCAGGATTAAGATTAAGTTACTCAGGTCATCAATAATCAAAATAGTAAGTTTTATACACTCAACGGTGTTATAAAAGTTACTATTTCATGGTTCCAGTATTATGTATACTCTTTCAATAGGATGCCCCCACTTCTATGTTTCTACATGAACGATTCAAGATCACATTGTTTGCACTAAGTATAAAAGCAGGCTGCATCCATAATGTTTCCAAAATAAGGCACACAACCTTATTCATACACTATAGACCATTTGGGCTATATACTCAAACTTGATCCTCGTTTATGTCTATACATAAAGTTCAAGTTTACACTAGATAACCTCAGGACCTTAGTTTATTGGATTTAAGATTATAATATTCTATTTTCACTAATAAATCCTCAATAACCACTTTATTGAATAGAATATAATTTAAAACTATAAGTTTTAGGACATAAATCCCAACATCCCCGATATTATTTCGATTTAGTTCATATAGACCAAACCCGCTAGAATTTCATGATACTTTGTTTTTCATATATTCTTGTTTTTTTCTAGACCATGTCATCAATACTAATTCGTTTTTTATTATCTTTCTTTTGTAGAACTATGGTTTACTTCACAGAACAATTCTTGTCTGAAAATAGACACCTTGTAATACTTTCTGATAAGAATTAGGGGTGTAAGAATATGGGTTGAACCCGAATAACCCGGACTACCCAACCCATATTATAAGGGTTGGGTTGGGTTATGTTAAAATATGGGTTGGGTTAAAAAAAATTCATTCTTTCGGGTTGGGTTGGGTCTCGGGTTGGAGGGTTGAAAAATTTGGTTCAATCCAACCCAACCCGAATTAATATATATAATAATAATAATAATAATAATAATAAACAAATTAGGGTTTTTTCTTGTTTTCGCGTCCCTCACAGTCGCCTTTCCCTCGTGTAACGCAATCTCCTCCTTCGTCTCTCTTGCTCTCCCTCGCACGTCTCCTCCTTCGTCTCAACTCAAACACGCGCATCTCTTCACCTCTGACTCTCCCTCGCACAACCTCGCCCATCTCTTCCGACGTCTCCTCCGTCTCAACCCATCGACGTCTCCTCCCTTGTCTCAGATCTGTTTTGTCTGTCTTCATTCCGTCTGAACCCGAGTCTCATCCATTTGAGACACATCCGTTCCATTCGAATCTGAGATGGTGAGACCCATTCGTTTCGTCTATCTTCGATCTTAACCTCTGTAGTCCAATCTTATATTTCAATCACTCCTCCATCTATGATCTTTGATTCTTCTTCCTCTCTAAAATATGTTTGTGTCCATTCGTCTCCTCCGCAGGCCAACCTGATACCATTAGAAAAAGAAGAAAGAAAAAAAAATACAACCCAACCCAACCCAACCCATATTGATGGGTTGGGTTGGGTTGGGTTGGGTTGGGTTGAAAACTAAATTTGGGTTATTCGAGTTGATAACCCAAATAACCTGAAAATATAGGTTGGGTTGAAAATGTATCCTAACCCAACCCAACCCGATTTCACCCCTAATAAAAATCAATCAAGAGAAGATGGACTTACTCTTCTTGTGGAGAAGCCATTGGTTGGCCCTTCTGCAGATTACTGGCCAAGCTTAGACAACAACTCAATTCTTCCCAAATTATCTGTGGAGATACCTCTGTCTCAGGGAAAAAGCGCATGGGTTTTTCAATTCTCTATCCATGATGATCAAGCTCCTAATTTTGAGAAAGTTCTCACTCTCGAACATTGTATAATTGAAGATCAAACACAATGTGGCACTGTGACTAAGATCCTAGGGGAATTTTACTTTACTGATTGTTATTAGGAGTGGTTAAAAGTTGTAGTTGGTCAAAATGGGCGACTTCTCTATAATGCTCATTTATTTGGTGTTGTAATAATTTATTTATACACATATGATCATAACATCGATGTGGTTCGAGTATTCTGTGAAATCCGGTATCCTTTAACTAATACTTTTCATACCATGGCAGGCGAGCTATCCGTTTCCTTCTTTGAGGGTCTTCCAATTAAGGGGAGTTTCTATGAGGAAAGTATCCATTTCCTTAAAGAGTGAACTGCTTCATGAGATAAGATGAAATGTCTTCTGACGACATGTTAATATCTATTCTAAGAGTATAATTCAAGAGTCTGTATGCAGAGGAATGACCGCACGACATCTTCTAAGAATGACTCCCAAGTGACTATTATCTCATGGATTTCATTCTGGTATCTTGGGTCCAGAAGCTATTATAAGCCAATTACTTGGAAGCAAAAAAAGGCGTCACATTTTAAATCCACCCAAAACCTTGATGGTTTTAGGATTGGGTCTCGAGAGTGGTCCATCAGAGAAAACATGTTCTTTGTAGAACTCGAAATAAGGAATCTGAAGGATGAAACATATTTAGCTGCCTTTTTATTTTGTTGGTTGTGTCTTTTCATGTTTCTATAGAAGAGATCATTTTTTTGCCCTGTAGTCTTTAAGATTGCAAGGTTAATGGTCGATGGAGCTATCTATAGTCTTGCAGTTTCCAGTTTTATCCAACATATTTTAGCACACATTACCCACTTCCAACAGAAATTCGAGGTCTATTTATTTTAGAGAATATGAGACACGAGAATTGATTCACAAAAATGTAAGAGTTTAATGACATGCAAACCTTCAGAATCAGAATAAACATGAATGCATGGCTGATACTCATGATTCATCATTTCTGCAGTCTTCCTCTATTGTGAGTATGCACTCATGCTACTTATCATCCCACTGTGGAAATGATTGGATCATAACATCATATAGTTCATATATCAGTTTGGGCGGCAATTTGGCTTTTACCAAGATATCTCTAATGATATAGGGGGCATACCACCTGAGATCACACTGAAGAATGCATTACATCAATGGAGGATATATACGAGGCGCAGAACTTTATGTGAGTTATACTTGTCTACCTGTTCATTAGAGTCTTACAAGCATGTGACACATCAATTTAAAAATTGGTGGGCCATGAAACATAGGACCTATTTTGAGGATAATAGACACCATTTGGTGAGCAGTGTCATTCCTCCCCCATCACAACCCAAACTGCCCAAGAAACGAGGGAGAACTTGGATGGTAAACAAATTCGCTTGGTTGAACCAATGACTCCTATCTTCAAGAGGAAGATGAAGGAGCACAAAGATGAGAATGATAGCAACAAAAGTGATCATCATTGGAAGAGACCTTCAAAAAAAGTGAAGATATTAGGTGATCATTCCTATGTAAGGGGCTAAAGTGCTATGGGAATCCCTAATATTCCAACACCACGAGTTTACATATTTTCCTTCCTTTTAATTTTTTTTGTTCGTCTTCTTTGTGAATGATTTATTTATTATTTATTTCTGCAATCATTTTTGGATGATCATGTTCAAGGACTTACAGAGTTATTGAGTGATGAATCTTTAATAAGGCCCCATGTTGTGGATTCAATCATTGAGGAAGTTGGTACCTCAAAGACACCAGTTGTCAAACTAGCTGAACAATCCTTATGTCCTTCTACTCTTGTCGAGAAGATTCGTTGAGCCAAAGGAGATGTCTACCCTAAAGCACCTTTAATTTGGAGAAGGTCATATTCACACATGCTCCTCTCAAGATTTTTTAGTCGTCTTTAGACACTTCTAAAAAGCAGATAGTAGGGCACTCTGAGCCTTCTCAATGGGTTGATGAAAAGGTAGTTTTAAACTTTTTTTGGAAAATGGCCTTATGAATGTAGAAGGACATTCAAGACAAGATCATGCGTACTTTTTTTGAATATATCTCAAGACTTAAGCCAGAAATAGCAACTATCCTTTTGGGAATTACGAAGATCCATGAAGACGACCTCACTCCTCTTATATAATATTTGAATGGTTATCTTAAGAGGGTAGACAGTTTCAATGATGTACAATCTTCATATTATGCACAATTGTTGTCAACAAATAAAGCTCGTCAATTAGACAAAAAGATATTTGCCATTAAAGAAGCCCTTAACTTTGATGGACCAACTACAAGAAGATGTCATAGGCATTCAGAAGAGGGCCGCATAGTTATCTTTAAAAAAGAAGGAACTGAAGAGTAGACTTCAGACTATAAACACTTAGTTTGAACAACTGTCGATCTTATCTTATGAGAAAAATGAGGCCATAGACAGGGAAAAACTAGAAGTTGTCAAACTCCAAGACGAAGTCAACACTCTTGCAAGTACCCCTCCTATTATTGAAGAAGTCACAGAGGACTTAGTTACAGTTCGCAAGAATATGAATGTTGCATGTGAAGAATTCAAGAACTTCAAGTGGAAGCTTTGACTTTTCCCTCTTTGCTTTTCTTTCATTCTTTTTGTTTTTGTTGCAATTCTTGTAAATGCAAGATTTTAGTTGAATGATAATGAATTATGTTTTTCTAGTGTGACTGTCCTGAATTTCATTTTGTATTGCTTACATATCCTTTACTATTAGATTACATCATCACAATGAAACATAATACTTTTTTTTTATGTGTAACTTAACTTAAATCAAACTTTAAGCTGTCTATGTATCCTTTTTTATAACATAGGGATCAAGCCTTAACGTATTTCAACTGAAATAATTTTTTTTACATGATGAAATTAAGCACAGAATTTATTAAGAAATTTTCCATTGATTGGGCCAATTCTTAATCCATCTTGATCAATGATCTTGTATGCCACATTTGTGAAAACTTCTTTGACGATGTAGGGTCTGTCCCATTTAAGTGTGAACTTATTCCCTGTATATCTCATCGTAATGATAGCCCTTCTTACTGCAAGGAGTAAATTACCAACTTGAAATGATCGGGGCTTTACATGTTTGTCAAAAGCTTTAGACATTTGTACTTCATAACATTCCGATGCTTGTTGAGCTTCTAACCTCTTTTCGTCAAGTGCTTCTAACTCTTGAAGGTATAATTTAGCATTGCTTTTAGTAGTTAGACCCTCTTGAATTACTATTCTGAAGGATGAAACTTCTCTCTCTAGTGGGAGAACTATTTCTACTCCCTAAACTAAAGAATAAGGTGTAACACATGTAGGAGTATGATGCGTAGTTCGATAGGCCCATAATGTTTCCTCAATCTTTTCTTGTCAATCTATTTTTATCTTGGAGACCACCTTTTTTAGAAGATTGCATAGAATTTTTTTGAATGCCTCTGCCAATCCATTTGTTACGACATTATAAATAGAAGACTTGTACTGTTTGAAGTTAAACTTCTCACACAACTTGTCCATTAGGGTGTTAGCAAATTGTTTTCATTATTAGTCACGATGCGATAAGGAATACCATATCAATAAACGATGTGTGCTCAAAAAAATTTATGATGTTTTCTTTTTTTGCTTCTCTTAATGGCATAGCTTTAGCCCATCTAAAAAAATAATCAGTTCATGCAAGGATGTAAGAGTGACTAGTTGATGACTTAGGCATGATGGGTCCAACCAGATCGAATCTTCAAGCTTCAAAAGGCCATGAAGCTGTTGTTGGATGAAAGGCTCTAGTGGTTGATATGTACAATTTGTATAGAATTTGCAGGCTTCACAATACTTCACATAATGCATTGAGTCTTGGATGATAGTGGGCTAATATAGTAACCCATTCTTTTCAATTGATGTTGGAGTTTTAGACAAGATTGGTAAGTACCACATATATCTGAATGTGTTTCTTCTAAGGCCTTTGTTGATTCCTCTTTTTCTAAACACTGCAAAATAAGACTTTCATATGAATGTTGATAAAGTGTGTCATTGTAATAAATAAATCACGCAACTCTTTTTCATATGAATGTTGATAAAGTGTGGCATTTTTGTCAATGTCCATATATTTTTTTAGTAAAAAAGAAAAGAAAAGAAAAATCTTTCTTCTTCTCCACTCCAAGAAACCAAACGCCCTCCCTTATTATTCTCGATTCTTCTCTCTATTGATACCATCTCTCCCTCTCTTTCTCTCCTTAAGTCGATATCGCCACCACCCAGTCGTCCTCTAGGTTGCTTGAATTGTCGGATGATGTCTACTTCACATTGCACAACCATGACTATTTAGAACCATAGATCGGCCCAACTTGTCCCCCTCACATGTCGTTCGTCAAGCTGACATCAGCAACTCCGAGCATGGTTCCGTTGCTTGAATCATCGGACGACTACTACCCCTACTACTCATCTGCAAATCACATATATCTGAAGTTGTTGGGATGCCTCTATGTCGTTCTGTTCAAGTTCCTCAAGGATTTGGTCACCGATTGAGTTTCTCCATCACCCAGTCACAATTCATCACTATTTCGGAACCTCATTGCCATCAGCCTTGCTCTTTGCTGACCATTACACCTTAAATCTTAGATTAGGGGTAACTTTCATTCTTCTAGTTGTCTTTTATTTTAGATTTTTGAATACCCATTAAGTTTCAGCTTGAATTAATCGTTACCCATAACGTTTAGATGCTAGATTTGAGTTCTTGGAAGGATTTAGCTACTGTTTAGTCGAGAAGGAGTAAAATTTTGGGTGTTCGACACGAATTTGGATAAGGTTTCAAGCTTTATGGTTTGGGTATTGAATCTCGCTTAATTCTAATGTTATTTTTTAATGGCCCATGATGGTGGATGCTTGTCTTCGAAGTAGAAAGTTGTTAAGGTGTTGTCTATTAAGATAAATGCTACTTTTATAAGTGTTTAGTAAGAAATTGGGTGATTTTAGTAAGTTTCATGATTACCCAATTAGTTTCGACATGAAATTCTCACTACTATATTGTTGATTGAAAAAATCAGACTTTAGAGAACTAGGAAGCATTGTTTCCCGCACTTATGATCATTGGTACAAGTGTGGTAAGTTCTTAAGTTTTTGACTCATGGGGAAACAATGGATCCAAATCTCTAAAAAATATTGATATTTAGTGTAAGAGCATATAGGATTAAAAGACTCGCTAAATTCAACTTAAGTTGGGTCATTATGGTACTAAGAGTTTAAGTTGAAGTTAAGGGTAAAAAAAAGTGGAAATTTTAGTAAATTAAAGCATCTAGGAAACGATACAAGTTTAAAATGTGAAGTGAAAATTGGAGTCTTTGGGAAATAAATAGCTCGAGTTAACTTTATGAAGTGTATTGGAAATAGTCGTAGTATCTTGACATGTGAAGTTAACTGAGTATTTTTTATCTTTGTTTCAGGCCAAACCGAAGTGTAAAAAGTGTATAATCCCGAGGGATCAAGCAATTGATTGTGAGTGGTTACTTTCAAATATTTGATATGAAAAATTGTTTTAAACGTACCATTGAATTTAGTTTGTGAATAAGTGTTGGCATGACTTATGTTGATGAAAGGTAACTATTGATGATGATCTCTAACGAAAGTCTTTCGTTTTTCATGAGTTCTCTATAATGTGAATTTGTAATATGTTTTCTTGAACATGACTTGATTTTAATTACGATTTGCATGGGTTATGATCCAAATGTGTTTTATAATGAGTTGATAAAAATATGTTTACTTTGGTTTTATCAATGAGAATATTTTGTTTTGTTATTATAAAAACTTTGTTTTAGCTTTGGATTACTTGAAAAAGTATGAAACATATTTATAGGTATTAGTTTAGAATAATGGAATGTATTTTCGTAGCACCACCTTTGGTTGTTAGGGGATTTTGAGGCTGAAAAAGGCCATGATCGAAGACCAGAAACCTGAGCCTAAGTGAGGATATGGATGGAAGATGTGATTTTGGCTTCTGGCCTAGTTTAACCTATGGTGGGTAGCTCTATGTGCCCATAGGAGCAGATATGGAGATGGATTGTGGTAGGTGCTAAGTATGCATGAGTTTCGTTTGGTCACATGTTTCCTTGTGGATATGGAACACGTGTGAGCTATTCTAGGCCATGTATTTAGTATGCTATCATGGTTGGGTTGGTTGGAGGTGAATACTGTGGTAGGTGTTAAGTATGCGTGAGTTTCGTTTGGTCACATGTTTCTTGTAGATATGGATCACGTGTGAGCTATCCCGGACCATGTATTTAGTATGCTACCATGGTCAGATTGGATGGAGATTGTTATCGTGCCGAGTACTAAATATGTTTGAGCTAGTTTTGGCCACATGATTCCTTTTTTATTATGTGCGAGCTATCCTTGGCCGTATATTTAGACGTCTTACCATGGTTGGATTGGGTACAAATTTGTTGTTTTGACTTGCGATGTACAATAATTTATGATTTTAACGTTTTAATTATTATTTTCGTTATCGATGTTATATTTTAAACTGTTTGGGAACATGTTTTGTGAGCTTATATTTTTTAAAAACTTGCCACTCACTGAGTTTTAGCTTACTTTTTCAATGTTTTCTCCCCCTCCCAGGTAACGTCCAAGGACCAAGTGTTGGTTGAATCTTTATCATCAATTGTAGATCTTCATTCTATATGTATATAGTTAGTTTTATGTTTGCATCATGGGGTGGTTAGATGTAACAAGAGTGACGCTAAGTACTCGTGTTTTCAAAGATTCCTCATTAGATTGTAATCCTTTTGTATGTAATATCTAGCTTGATTCTTAAACTCTACTTGAACTCTAAGATTGTCTAGATGTATATGGTGAGACACACTTGTTGTGTTGTAGTATCTGAAGCCTGATTATGTACATATAAAAGAGAAATTATCTTCCTTTGCAGGTTTGGCTACCCTGTATTTTAGGAAATGTGCTGCCGAAATTTTTACAGAATTTTCTGAAAAGTATTGATGCAAATCTTATTTTTTTGAAAAAATGTTTTGAAAGATTAGGTTCACACCACGATCTAGGTTAGAAAGGATAATCTAGAATGGGGTGTCACATGACTGATCCCAATCAAAGACTACATCCTTTCTCATCAATATCTGGAATGACTAACATCGACCCGCGAGATTAGATATAAATCTTTGGATGTAGGTCAAACGACTCATAGGCATGCGGGTTCTTCAAACTTGGCATCTTTTGCATGGCGTAAATTTTTAGAGTGATCAACTTAAATTCCATGATGCCTCACGATAAATCCCAAAAACTTTCCTAAGGTCACTTCGAATGCACACTTAAGAGAATTCATTTAAAGTTGATATTTCCTTAGACGATCAAGGATAAGCTTCAGATCTTTCAAGTGGTCACATTTCTTCTTGGATTTCACTACAAAATCGTCAACATAACATTCAACATGTTTATGTAGCATATTATCAAAGATCTTTTGCATATATAGTGTACTGGTATGTGGCATCTGCATTTTTCAATTCGGAAGGCATTACCTTATAACAATATATCTGTTGGACTTTGAAATGTTGTTTTCTTTTCATCATCTAGAGCCATTTGAATTTGATTATATCCCGATGACCCATCCATGAAAGATAAAGCTTCATGCCGCCCTATAGTTGTATTTACCATGATTTCCATGATAGATAAGGAAAAGTCATCTTTTAGGCACGAGTTATTTAGGTTGCAAACATCGATACAAACACGTAGTTGGTCATTCTTCTTCCTTACGAGAACAATATTAGTTATCCATGTTGGGTACTTGACTTTGTGAATAGATTCAGCTTCAATGAGCTTATTTACATCTTCCTCGATTTGAGAAATGAGTTCGAAATGAAATCGTCTCTAGCAGTGGCAGATCTAGAAATTTCATATAGGGGGGACACTATATAACAAACACACTAAAAAAATATATTAATTAGCTTTAAAAATTAATTAATTTAATATGTATTACAATTGTCCTCTACGAGTTTTCATGTTTTGAAATCGATCCATTATAAGTTTATTATCTAACTTATCCAATAAATCTTTCTCAATATAAGCTATAAGACAATCATTCATACATTGATCTCCCATTCGATTACGCAATCGAGTCTTTACAATATTCATAGCAGAAAATGTTCTCTCTACAATATCCTTTGAAATGTTATATTCTAACCAAATAGAATATTCTTTAAACCAAGCTGGATTAAATCATCTTGACTTTGTCTCAAATTTCTTTAATGGAAAAGTATGATTTCGAGGTTGACAAGAACCTTTTTGTAGATATGCTCTACGGACCTGATCTTGAATATTACAATTATATTAAAAAAAATTAGTTCTTAGACCAGAATCTACAGGTAATTCTTAAATCTGTCCTTGGTCTCTAGGCTTGCTTGATTGGTCAATACCTTAGTTTGATTGCTAAATGATGAACGACCACCTTTGGATTGAGTCCAAACATTTCCTTATATAACCATGCGGAAACATATTTATACTCTTTGAGTAAACTCACGTACTCATTTTCATCATCATCAGAAAGTGCTTATGAAGCTTGAACAAGGCTCTTCTATCGTACCAAAATTGACTTTCTTTAACTCATCAATCATTGATTGACCACCATTCTCAAGTGATAATGGAGCAACTTTGACAACTTCTTCAAATGACTCATGGACGGATGCCTCTTCTATCATAACATGACAACAACCTGCCATATCTACTTCATTATTTTCAGGTCAAGTAAAAATGACATCATGTCACTTTACATTTAATGAACCCTCTATATTTAATGAAATGAACAACTTCCTTTTCATTCTTAATGGAACTACACTACAGATTTTCTCGTCCCTTGTTACCAAGCCATGTTTGCTTGAGATGGATATGGGAGGTTTCTTTTGGCCTTTTGTTACCGACACACTTAACCTTTTGAAGGCACATTCTCTTGTGACTGAAGTTAGGCTCACAAATTATAATTTTTTCAAAGTTGTATTTAGCCTTTAAAAGGCAGAAAGTTGGGTGGAACTAGAAGTTGAACCTTGATTTTTGTCCTCCACCATCGATGTACTCAACCTCTGGAAAACATTAGGGCGTTCAGTAGAAGAAGTAAGCCGATAAAATATAGAACTTCTTTGACTTCTGCTTTTTTCCCTTCTCCAAATTCTTTTCTTTCTTCAACAATAATGTGGCATGTGTTAGCAACTTTTAATTTTCCTTTACCAGATATTTGAATCAGTTCAAAAGACTTATATGCAACTCCAAATCTCGAAGTAGGTACATAATATCCTTGTTTTCTAAGCTTCTTTTGCGTAGGGGAAAGCTCATGCCTTTCGTCAAATATTTTACGCTTTTAAGCTCAATACAAGTTGTAAGGTCGTAAACTGCTTTTGCCATCAACTTATATGCCTTTGGATCAAACCCCCCATCGTTTGTTTTTTTGGAAGGAGGGCTTAGGAATGCTTCTAAGCCCTCCTTCTCAATTCTTTTCGCCTCTCCTTCATCCATCTTGGTAAGTGGTGTGGTGAAGCTTTCATTCAATATCTCGATCCTTCTGATTGTCAGGTTTTTTGAACATTCTGCAAATGGTGATTCTCCATTCTTACGTTGAGATAGAGGAATATAACATAAAACAAAGGTTTTAAGGCTTTTTCTGGTGGACTTACCTTCTTATCATTATCTAGCACTTCAGACTTAACTTGGGTCATTGATTCACCATTCTCTCGACCATTGAGTGCATCCACTTTGTTTAACTTTTTTGTTGTGATCGTTTCTTGCTCGGGCTTATAAGTGCTTTTGGCCACGAGAACTTTAGCTGATATGACTTCACTTAAATCATCACTTCTTGTATAAATTTTGCATAAAAAATGTCAAGTTTGCACCTAGAGATTCGTCCTCCCTCACATTCCAAGCGCAAACGCAACTTGAGTAGAGATCATCAAAATTAAGAAACTTGTTAGAAATAGAAAAAGAAATTAGATGCTTATAAGATACTTTTAGAAAATAAAATTTTAAAAGTTATTAGAAATAATTCTAAGGGAGTGTTTGACAACTTGAGTAATTTGGGAGAGTTAGATTTGGGTGTGTAAAAAAAAGTCAACCATTTGTTTGGTTCACCAATAATTTAAAAAAGTTTATTGCATTGCTATTCACATCAACTTACATTTCTCATCAAAATAATCACATTTCTCACATCATTATTCTTGTCAACTCCCCCAACAACCTCCTTATAATTATTATCAGCTCATTTTAACTCGACTCTTTATTTTCATTGCTAATCAAACGTTCCCTAAAAATTTAGTGACAACTTGTAATAGTTTAAAATCACTTTTAGTCTCTAAACTTTGAAATAATAGTTCAGTCCAAGAGTTTTTGCTTGTAATGATTTAGTCTGTTAACTTTCAGTTTTATAACGATTTAATCCTTAAACTTTAATATGTAAAAATTTAGTTATTGTACTTTAAAATTTATAACGATTTAGTTTCTCTTGTCGAAATTAGTGTGAAAATTTAATGTGATTTCTTTCAATTAACAAGTTTTTTTAAAAAATCCATTACAAAATAATAAAAATGGTAACTTTTGAAGGATTATTTAAGGTACTAAATTATTAAAAAAATTTACATGTAGATACTTTTGCGGACCAAAATTGAAGAACTAAATTGTTGTAGAAGTTTAGGGAAGAAAAAAAAAGAGTATATTTCTAACCATTTGCAATTTAACTTTGAAAGTATAATAATTTTTTAACTATTTACAAATAAATGAAAGAAAAAAAAAACTATTTTCAAAAACTATTGAAAACAACGAAGTTAACCTAACAGAGAGAGAAACCCTAGAACTGCTCTAAATCATTTTGACCCTCAAATCCCCATTATAAAAGCTTCCTCTTCTATTAGCAGCCACCTTCTTCTTTGAACCGCAGCTCCATCTTCCTCACTTCAACCTCCAAGTCTAAGGTGATTATTCCTCTAAGATTTCATTGTTTTTCCCTTCTACATATTGTTTTCACTTAGACTTCCAATCTCAGTTCTTTGTTTCTTTGTTCGAAGTAGTCGTTTTTCAAAACCCTAGACTGCGACAGCCATGGTGAAAGGAAGGCAGGGAGAAAGAATCAGGTTTATCTCCAAACCCTAAATCAACCATTATTTTATTTACTTTAATTTTTTTTTATGGATCTGCTAATGTATTGTGTCTGTTTCAGACTCTATGTCAGAGGAACGGTTCTTGGATACAAGAGG